>JBAGKK010038888.1:0-10614 GCA_037177015.1 Euceroptres primus | reverse complement strand
ATTCCGTACGACTAACAGTTCTCGAATTAAAACTCAAAATCTGAACTCAAAAGTCTCAAAATTATCAGATTTTAGAAGAAAAACAAACTTATGCTGAATTGTGCGCAAGAAATGCAATCACTTTTCGCTGTTGTAAAATTCCCTGTGAACAACAATTCTCAAATTAAAAATCAAAAACTAGGCTCAAAAGTCTCAAAATAATCAAATTTTGAAGAAAAAAACTTGTCCTGAGTTGTACTCGGCAAATAAAACCTCTTTTCTCTTTTGGGAAATTCCGTACGACCAACAGTTCTCAAAATAAACTCAAAATCTAAACTCAAAAGTCTCAAAATTATCAGATTTTGGAAAAACAAAACTTGTGCTGAATTGTGCTCAAGAAATGAAACCTCTTTTCCCTCTTGTAAAATTCCGTACAACCAACAGTTCTCAAATAAAAACTCAAAAACTACGCTCAAAAGTCTCAAAATTATCATATTTTGGAAAAACAAAACTTGTGCTGAATTGTGCTCAAGAAATGCAATCACTTTTTGCTGTTGTAAAATTCCCTGCGAACAACAGTTCTCAAATTAAAACTCAAAAGCTACGCTCAAAAGTCTCAAAATCATCAAATTTTGAAAAAAAACCTGTACTGAATTATACTCGGCAAATATAACCTCTTTTCCCTCTTGGGAAATTCCGTACGACCAACAGTTCTCGAAATAAAACTCAAAATATAAACTCAAAAGTCTCAAAATTATCAGATTTTGGAAAAACAAAACTTGTGCTGAGTTGTGCTCATGAAATGCAATCACTTTTTGCTGTTGTAAAATTCCCTGCGAACAACAATTCTCAAATTAAAAATCAAAAACTAGGCTCAAAAGTCTCAAAATAATCAAATTTTGAAGAAAAAAACTTGTCCTGAGTTGTACTCGGCAAATAAAACCTCTTTTCTCTTTTGGGAAATTCCGTACGACCAACAGTTCTCAAAATAAACTCAAAATCTAAACTCAAAAGTCTCAAAATTATCAGATTTTGGAAAAACAAAACTTGTGCTGAATTGTGCTCAAGAAATGAAACCTCTTTTCCCTCTTGTAAAATTCCGTACAACCAACAGTTCTCAAATTAAAACTCAAGATCTAAACTCAAAAGTTAAGATTTTGAGTTTCAATTTGAGAACTGTTGGTCGTACGGAATTTTACAAGAGGGAAAAGTGATTGCATTTCTTGAGCACAATCCAGGACAAGTTTTCTTTTTCAAAATCAGATTATTTTACGACTTCTAGGTTTTTTTAGTTTCAGATTTTGAGTTTTAATTTGAGAACTGTTGGACTTGCGAAATTTTACAACAGGAAAAAGTGATTGAATTTCTTAAGCATAATTCAGCACAAGTTTTGTTTTTTCAAAATTTGATAATTTTGAGACTTTTGAGTCAACTACATACATCAACATTTTCTACGAAATTTATTATTGAGGGTCAATACAATCTCCCCACCGATTATTATGGATAATATGGGCAATTATAAACAAAGAAGGGGCAACGTTTTTTTTTTTTTAATTTGATAATTTTGAGACTTTTGAGTTTAGAATTTCAGTTTTAATTTGAGAACTGTTGGCCGTACAGAATTATACAAGAGGGAAAAGTGAATCCATTTCATGAGTACCATTGAGCACAAGTTTTATTTCTTCAAAACTTGATAATTTTGAGACTTTTGAGTTTAGAATTTGAGTTTTAGTTCAAGAAATGTTGGCCGTACGGAATTTCATAACAGGGAAAAGAGATTTAATTTTCCGAGCAGAAATCAGCACAAGTTTTGTTTTTTTCAAAATTTGATAATTTCGAGACTTTTGAGGTTAGATTTTGAGTTTTGATTTGAGAATTTTTGGTTATTCGGATTTTTACAACAGGGAAAAGTGATTGCATTTCTTGAGAACCATTGAGCACAAGTTTTGTTTTTTCAAAATCTGATTATTTTACGATTTGTAGGTTTTTTGAGTTTCAGATTTTGAGTTTTAATTTGAGTTTTAATTCGAGAACTGTTGGTCGTACGTAATTTCACAAAAGGGAAAAGAGATTTCATTTCCCGAGCACAATTCAGCACAAGTTTTGTTTTTTCAAAATTTGATAATTTTGGGGCTTTTGAGTGTAGATTTTGAGTTTTAATTCGAGAACTGTTGGTCGTACGGAATTTCATAAGAGGGAAAAACGATTTCATTTCCCGAGCAGAATTCAGCACCAGTTTTTTTTTTAATTTGATTATTTTGAGACTTTTGGGTGTAGATTTTTAAGTTCTAATTTGAGAACTGTTGGTCGCAGGGAATTTTACAAGAGGAAAAAGACATTGCATTTCTTGAGCACAATCCAGCACAAGTTTTGGTTTTTCAAAATCTGGTTATTTTACGACTTGTAGATTTTTTGAGTTTAGGTTTTGAGTTTTAATTTGAGAACTGTTAGTCATACGGAATTTTACAACAGGGAAAAGAGATTGCATTTCTCGAGCACAATTCAGCACAAGTTTTGTTTTTCCAAAATTTGATAATTTTGAGACTTTTGAGTTTAGATTTTGAGTTTTTATATGAAAACTGTTGATCGTACGGAATTTCCCAAAATGGAAAAGAGATTGCAATTGCCGAGCGCAATTCAGCACAAGTTTTAATTTTTTAAAATAAAATTTTGTGTTTTTCTTTTTTTTCTGAAAATGGTTATGTTAGGAATTTTTCTTTGCAGCACGAAATTCAGCGTACTTTAATCTACCTAGCACAACCTTCGATTTGAAGTTAAAAATAACTGCGGTTCTACCAAAAATAAAAAAAAAACGTTTTCGTTAATTGTGGCCGTAATTTTGGATTTCCAAAAAATCGTTTAGAGCACAAATGAGCACAAATGTAGCACAATTTACCACAACTCTCAGTTTTTTTTTTAAATTTTTAGTTTGCGGTTCTAACATCCGGAACATTAGCAATGGCGTAGCTTTAAAGTAATAATTCTGCTCAATTGATCTAGAAAACACTTTTATTTCTGAAAGTCGTTTATTAGCTGAGAGATAAGAGGAAATTTATTCGCTTACAATTCATCACTAACTGAAATTGATTAGCCTCAAGCGCTTAAAGAATTAACGTGAAAAACTGTGGCTAAAGTAGGGCACCAATTTTATTTTTCAGGTTTCCAGAACTTGAACTCAGTTTTATTTGACTTTTTCCCAGGACAATTTCCACTGTACATGGACGTACTTAATAAAAAGAACCTCTTACAACTTAGAAGCCATCACGTTCTACCCGCAGGATGCGCCAGGAGTAAATTGATTCTGACTGAAAAAACTTGGGCTCTCAACTCACGTGAAAATGGAATACGACTCTCTGCCTCACACCTTCTTCTTTTTCGCCACTGATGCCACCTCCAAGCAATAATTAATGGGGCAAAACAATCATCTTATCGCACTCCAATTAATTTGTATTTTTTGTTTTTGAATTCAAGTTGTTGTGCTTATAAAATTTCGTTTTCAGCAATCACGTTCTTCGTGAGATTATTTAAAATATCAAAATCTGGGATAAAGGTTCTCCCAACATTAATGTCAAGGTTACTTATAAAATCTAGGTTAAGCTTCCCGCGGCGTTCAACCTTTCACCTAAAGAAACAAAGCAAAATTCCCTCTAGAATAAGGATAACAATATTGTGTAATTAAATTAAATTGCAGTCATTGCAAAAGGACTTTTCTGTTCTCGACAGAAACAGTACATTATTCGCTAAGTTTAAACGCAAATTTTGGTGAGAGCGTAGTTTAAATCACGAGGTGAAGCCGAGGGATTTAATCGCTCGAGCCAAAATTTTGGTTTGGACATGGCAAATACAATGCTTTTCGTCATGAGATCGAGAAAAAGCCAAATGAAAAGGCCGAAATGACGAAAAGTGTTTTTACTCTTGGAAATAGAGTTATATATTTTTTAAAAGATCAATTAAATTATTTAAAATTACAAATTTCTAACGCCTAAAAACAATTTACCGATGACACGAGGCATTAGATATTTCTCACTCGGGCCTGTATATTTCAACTATAATAAGCATGAATTTATCTATTTTTAGATAAAAATAATGTTAAATGAATTACTTTATAATTATACTAAACAATAGAATTGTAAAATGGTATATCCTAGTTATGAGTATTTCAGCACTTGTTACAGAAAAAAAAATGAACTAAATTGTAGAAATTCTCGCCAAAAATATACTCAGAAATAGAAAATACAGGTATGCTGTTTTTAATTTGTGTATTTTTACAATTTTTCTCAGGCATATTAGTTGTTAGAAAAAAATCAGAAAATTTAGAGTTTATATCAGAGAAGTGCCAACGACTGGCGCCATACAGTGGGGAAAAAAGTACCTTTTTGGAAAAAAATTGACCGACAGTACAATCCTTAACGGATTTTGATGTTTTTTCTTTAGAATAGACCGTAAATTAAACCAAGTGTCTGTCTGTCTAAAATGGCCGTAAATGTAACCAGTGTCTGCAAATATTTCACTCAGATTAAAAAAAATTTGTTACTTAAAAAATTTAACAAATTTAAGTTTAAACTTTTTGTTTAACTTTTCAGTGATACCTTTTTTCTTTAAGATTTTCAAATTCATTGAAACATGTTATAAATCAATGTAATGACTACCAAAAATAATGTCCAGTAGGTTAGAGTAAAAAAAATTGTTTATAATGTTATAAACAAACTAAACACTAAACGTTGTAAACAAACTATTGAACAAAAGTCATTTTTTCGTGATTCGCAATGATTAGCTATTTTAAATCCATATATTTTGTATGAAATATCATACATAAATATCATAAATATCATAATGTGCGCTTACAATTAGTTAAGAATAGCTGTTGTTTACCAAATATTTAAACAATTTTGATAAACAAATTACCATTTTAACCATTTTTTCAAGAATATGCTTCATTTTTTGCGGACTCGACATGAAATGTTTTACCAAAGGCTCCTTGCTGACATATTTTTCATAATCACAAGAAATGTTAATTATACAAACAATCTTTATAAACAAATGCACATTTTCACCATTTTTTCAAGAATAGGCTTCATTTTTTTGCAGAATCAACTCAAAGTGTTTTTTCCAAAGGCTCCTTGATGTCATATTTTTCACAATAAATTAATTAATAATTAATCATTATTATTTATATAAACAATTTTTATAAGCAAATATGCATTTTGACCATTTTTTCATGAATAGGCCTAATTTTTTTCGGAATGCATTAGAAATGTTTTACCAGGGACTCCTTGCTATCATATTTGTCATAGTGACAAAAACTGTTAATTATATAAACAATTTTTATTAAAAAATGCACATTTTCACCATTTTTTCAAGAATAGGCTTCATTTTTTTGCGGAATTAACTCGAAGTGTTTATCCAAAGGCTCCTTGATGCCATATTTTTCACAATAAATTAATTAATAATTAATAATTATATAAACAATTTTTATGAACAAATATACATTTCGACCATTTTTTCATGAATAGGCTTATATTTTATCTGAATTTATTAGAAATGTTTTTCCAGGGACTCCTTGTTATCACCTTTGTCATAGTTACAAAAACTGTTAATTATATAAACAATTTTTATACAAAAATTCACATTTTGACCATTTTTTCATGAATAGGCCTAATTTTTTTCGGAATTCATTAGACATGTTTTTCCAGGGACTCCTTGCTATCATATTTGTCACAGTGACAAAAACTGTTAATTATATAAACAATTTTTATGAACAAATGCACATTTTGACCATTTTTTCATGAATAGGCCTAATTTTTTTCGGAATGCATTAGAAATGTTTTTCCAGGGACTCCTTGCTATCACCTTCGTCATAGTTAAAAAAAACTGTTAATTATATAAACAATTTTTATGAACAAATGCACATTTTGACCATTTTTTCATGAATAGGCCTAATTTTTTTCGGAATGCATTAGAAATGTTTTTCCAGGGACTCCTTGCTATCATATTTGTCATAGTGACAAAAACTGTTAATTATATAAACAATTTTTATAAAAAAATGCACATTTTGACCATTTTTTCATGAATAGGCCTAATTTTTTTCGGAATGCATTAGACATGTTTTTCCAGGGACTTCTTGCTATCATATTTGTCATAGCGACAAAAAATGTTAATTATATAAACAATTTTTATGAACAAATGCAAATTTTGACCATTTTTTCATGAATAGGCCTAATTTTTTTCGGAATGCATTAGAAATGTTTTTCCAGGGACTCCTTGCTATCATATTTGTCATAGTGACAAAAACTGTTAATTATATAAACAATTTTTAAAAAAAAATGCACATTTTAATCATTTTTTCATGAACAGGCTTAATTTTTTGTGGAATCAACTCAAAGTGTTCTTCCAAAGACTCATTGTTGCCATATTTTTCACAATGACAATAATTGTTGATAACATAAACAATTTTTATAAACAAATGCACATTTTGACCATTTTTTCATGAAAAGGTGTAATTTTTTTGCGAAATGAACTCGAGTCTTTCCAGGGACTTCTTGCTATCATATTTGTCACAGTGACAAAAAATGTTAATTATATAAACAATTTTCATGAACAAATGCACATTTTGACCATTTTTTCATGAATAGGCCTAATTTTTTTCGGAATGCATTAGAAATGTTTTTCCAGGGACTCCTTGCTATCATATTTGTCATAGTGACAAAAACTGTTAATTATATAAACAATTTTTATAAAAAAATGCACATTTTTACAAGTTTTTCATGAATAGGCTTCATTTTTTGTGGAATCAACTAGAAATGTTTTGCCAAAGATTCCTTGCAGCCACATTTTTCATTTCAATAATTGTTAATTGTATAAAAATTTTTTATAAACCAATGCACATTTTGACCATTTTTTTTTTCAAGAATAGGCCTAATTTTTTGCGGATTGAATTAGAGTGTTTCCAGGGACTCCTTGCTATCATATTTTTCATGGTTACAAAAACTGTTAATTATATAAACAATTTTAATAAACCAACGCACATTTTCACCATTTTTTCACGAATAGGCTTACTTTTCGTTCAAAGAATTAATATCTTCTCGTAATTTGAAAAATATGACAGCAAGGATTTTTTTGACAGGACATTTCGAGTTGAATCCGCAAAAAAATGAAGCCTACTAAGGAAAAAATTATCAAAATGTGCATTTGTTTATAAAAATGGTTCATATAAGCAACAATTATTGTCATTATGAAAAATATGGCAGCAAGGAGTCTTGCGCAAAACATTTTGAGTTGATTTCCAAAAAAAAAATGAAGCCTGTTCATGCAAAAATGGTGAAAATGTGCATTTCTTTATAAAAATTGTTTATGCAATTAACAGTTTTTTCACTTTGAAAAATATGATAACAAGGAATCCCCGGAAAGATATTTCTAGTTTATTCCGCAAAAAAATAGCCCTATTGATGAGAAAATAGTAAAAATATGCATTTGTTTATAAAAATTGTTTATATAATCAACAGTTTTCATAATTATGACAAGCAAAAAAATGAAGCCTGTTCATGCAAAAATGGTAAAAATGTGCATTTCTTTATAAAAATTGTTTATGCAATTAACAGTTTTTCACTTTGAAAAATATGATAACAAGGAATCCCCGGAAAGATATTTCTAGTTTATTCCGCAAAAAAATAGGCCTATTGATGAGAAAATAGTAAAAATATGCATTTGTTTATCAAATTGTTTATATAATCAACAGTTTTCATAATTATGAAAAATATGACAGCAAGGTGTCTTTGGCAAAAAACATTTCAAGTTGATTCCGCAAAAAAAAAGATGCCTGTTCATGAAAAAATGGTTACAGTGTGCATTTGGTTATTAGAATTGTTTAAATAATTGGTAAACGACAGCTATGCCTAACTAATTGTAAGCGCACGTTAGAATCTGTCATATTTCATACAAAATTTATGGATTTAAGTTAGCTAATCATTGCCAATCACGAAAAAATGACTTTTGTTCAATAATTTGTTCGTAATGTTATAAACAATGTTTGTTTACTCTAACCTACTGGACATTATTTTTAGTTAGTCATTACATTGATTTATGATCTGTTTTAATAAATTTAAAATTTAAAAAAAAAATATATATGGTATGTATATATAGTGTGCGTGAAGTGTGTCAGATGTGTCTAGTGTGCCCCAATATTGCCTTTTTACGAAACGATCAATTTTAGAGGTCATTTACCTCTACATTACTTCCCCGACTTTATCGACAATTTGACTGCACCCAGGACCTAGAAAATATCAAGCAATTAGAGACCCTTAGTTCGTTTCGACCGTTCTCTGCCAATATCGTTAACGACCGCACACATAAGGAACTCGAAGGGCTCTGCAGTCTACACCTCTACAATTGTCGAATTTCCGAATCCTGATCACAAGCACAGCCGTAAAACAACACCCGCAGTAATCTGCAGAATCTCAAAGTAGGACTCGAACCTGATCCGATTGCAAGGGGGAAACTCAGTTTCGTAGTTCGATTGCTTGTTTACTAACCCGTTCGACTTTTAAACAGATTCTACCTCCATCTTCTCCAGGCTTGGTGGATTCCTTCTGGAACTAGCGTCGTTTTTCTTCGTTTCTTCCGAGAGCGAATCGGAAAATCGTGTGGAAAATGAGAGAATTTCTGAAAAGCGGTTCTCTGAAGCAGAGGTTATTACGGATTTGGATGAGTTGTACAATGCCTGGTCTCGACTAATCAACGCGCCTAATTCATCATGACAAACTATCGATCGTTTCGGACGGCCGATAATGTTTCACTTTGTCAAGCTATTGACATTGAGAGAGAATTTGGAGATAATGAAAATTGTTGATCCCGATCTGTCAAAGGAAATACCATCAAAGAGTGGCGGTTTCTGCGATATGGCAGGGGATAATGACCTATCACATGTGTATAGACAAGGAAATTATCATAATTAACATCCAGAAATTAATATCTCAATTTTGTCGCTTTGAAATTTAGAAGTTTCAAATTTGTCCGATTTCAATTTCCATATTTTACAATTCAATTTCCATATTTTACAATTCAATTTCCATATTTTACAATTCAATTTCCATATTTTACAATTCAATTTCCATATTTTACAATTTAATTTCCATATTTTACAATTCAATTTCCATATTTTACAATTCAATTTCCATATTTTACAATTCAATGTCAACGCTTATACACTTTCGATTTCAACGTTTTCAAAGTTCTTTTGATGAGAGCTTTAACTTTAATTAAAAAGCATTTACCTAATTTTGTCGAAGTTAATATATAATTGTCCTTCATTTGTCGATCTAGGAGACTAAAGCTCAATTGATTTCGATCGCTTAAACTAAACTTGACGGTCCCTAATGCAAAAGGTTGTTACCACATCTCGAGGTTGCTATTTCTATCCACTCGCTTCCTTCAGCTTACCAGATTGTGAGAAATTCAACTACTCACCATCTGCAAGAGCAACAACAAAACTTAGTTTGCAATATAGTACTCTCTGTACCATATAAAACTTTGAGTGTTTTGACCGGATCCGGATGTTTATCTTATATTATGGAAACTGTTCACTTTTGTGTACATTTTATGATAAAGATGCAAATAAATATTTACAATCTTAGTGATTTATTTCTTTTATATTTTTTTACATCATCGGTTAAGCACTAACATGCTATAACTCAGTTTTCCCAACTTTTCAGGAGAGAGGAAAAACACTGTCAATGATTATTATTGACCGAGTTTTTCGTCAATGATTATTGACAGTGTTTTTTGTCTCTCACAGGCAACACTGTCAATAGTCACAGGCAATAATGTCAATAGTCACAGGCAATACTGTCAATAGTCACAGGCAACACTGTCAATAACGACACAGGGAGTGGTTTTTTCAGGAAACTAACTTCACCAGTCGATCGGGCACGAAAATTTAAATAAGGAATTATGTCTAACACATTTTGGCCAAAAATTGAGTTCGTGCTTAACCAACGATATGTGATTTGATTTTTCTCTTTTCAGGTTAAAAAAAACTTTCTAGTCAATAGCCAAGCCAAACGATGAAAATTTGCAGTAATGAAGGACAGATAACATAAAAAAAGAACGCAGACATTTCGATGAAACAATAAAGTCATCTTAGTAGTACTTAAAATCTTGGTTTTCCCTTTTTCATCAACTGCATACATGGCGATTTGTCCACATTGGCGCCATGAATATTTACGATATTCGACTCTCCTTTTGGCTCCATCCTATATATGAAAATTTATGAATTCGCACTTCCCGCAGCTTTGAACTCTGCTTCTTTACTACTTTCTGAAAGTTTCAAATTCATGGTACAAGCATCGCACTTGCGTTTTTTTTTTATCTACTCTGTTTGAGCACTACTGCTGCCTTTAAGGATCCCTATGGAATATTTAAAATTAGCAAGTCTAAGTAATTTGCAGCCAGAGTTTGAAAAAATTTGTGTTATACTTGAATTTCTTCTTGGAGACAACATAATCATTGTAAGGTCCTTGTAAACTAGAAGAGCTCAAAGGATGATCCTTAATAGATGATTAGTAGATGATCCTTAGTAGATGATGCTTAATAGATGATTCTTAGTAGATGATCCTTAACAGATGATGCTTAATAGATAAT
>JBAGKK010038877.1:0-10614 GCA_037177015.1 Euceroptres primus | reverse complement strand
AATTTCAATTTTCGTTCAGGGAAAATTCAGGGAAAAATCAGGGAATTTCGAAATCCTTCTTTACTCGCCACCCTGAAAAAGTACTTCTATGATCAAAAATCGTATATTTTCTTGATAATTGTCAATAACAGTGTGAGAAGTACATGAAGTAAGTGTAATATAAGTATTTTTAATGTAAGTTAATGCTCGGAAGTGATGTGAAGAACAGAGAATAATTAATTTCATGGAGTGAAAGTGATAAAACAATGTGAAGTGACATAGTGCGCTTTGAACGTTCCATATTTAGAAAATAATGCTTGTGATAACAAATGCGGTAGAATTGCGTGGAATGATATTAAATTATGCCGTAAAAATGTGGGTGATTTTAATTTTTTCTTATTATTACATGAGTAATATTGATTTTCAGTAACAAGTCAGTAATGATAATCGCCATACTGACTTACTACAGTGATGACGTACAGAGGACAGTATTGTAACAATGTCTCAAATTTATCTATCGAACATTGCACGAAACGGACACATAAATACAATATTGAGACAATATGCGGTGTTAATAGGACAACAGATGCATCCGGCTGTATTAGAAGTACTCGGTATTTTGCTTGAAATTTTTTCCAAGTGAAAGGAAAACTGAAAATAACCTTTCCCAAACAGTAAAGAGAAAGTCTGAATATATTGGAATATTTTTAAACATTGTTTTAAAATAAACCGCTAACTAATTGATTAAGCGAACAAAACATGATAAATCGATTTTAGCATAATGGTTCCCTGCTGAAAATAACTTTGAGGATTCCGCGAGGCAATCCTCGAAGAATTGCACAAGGAAATCCTCGTTTACATAAATGAAACAGGATTTCTACGTAGATTTCCTCGAGGATTTCGTTGAGGATTTAAGCGTAAAGATTCACGAGGATGTCACTTTGCAATTATTCGTATCACCAGTGTACAAATCCTCGCATATTTCCTGGTGGAAATGCACAAGGATTTGTGCACTTGCGAAAATTCTCTCCTCCAGTGTATAAATCCTATTTGTATGCATAAATGTTGTATTGTATATATAAATTGTATTGTATGTATAAATCCTAGCATATTTTCTCGTCGAAATGCACAAAGATTTGTGCATTTGTGATAATTCACTCCTCTAATGTACAAATCCTCGCATATTTCTATGAAGATTTGTCATTTGCAAAAATTCGAACCTCTATTGTCATTTCCTTGCAAATTTCTACCTGGAAATGTACGAGGATTTATCACTTGTGAAAATTCACTCTTCCAAATCGCTTATTTTCTCGTGGAAATGCATTAGGATTTGTTGCTTGTGATAATTTACTTCAGTGTACGAATCGTCGCATATCTCCTCGTAAAAATGCACCAGAATTTATCCCATGTGAAAATTACTCCAGTGGACGAATCCTTGCATATTTCCTTGTGGAAATGTACGAGGATTTATCACCCGTGATTAGTAATGCATGTGGACCCGATAATTCTCGCTGCTCGTTCGTGATCGATTGTTCCTTCTTTTGTTATTTCCCGATCGTACTCGGTTCGAAAGTTGACATTTCTCGCAAGCATACAAATTTCTTGTCAATATTACCCCTAGAAGGAATAAATTAACCTTTGAAGATTCAGAAATCAAAATTCTGGTAATTCTACATCTATTTATTCGGAAGTTTTTAATAAAAAAATTACTGCCATGTGCGCGATCATTATCTAGACGAGAAGTTCGTGCAGATGAACCGAGCAGATTAATCGGGTCGGCTCTGTTGACATATCCTTGCATAATTCTACGTGGAAGTGTACGAGAATTTGTCACTTGTGAAAATTCGCTACTCCAGCGTACGAATCTTCGCATATATCCTCGTGAAAATGCACAAGTGATGCACATGCCATTGTGTGAGGAATTATTTACACGTGTAAATTCGTATGTAATTCCGCGAGTATTGCTCAAATGAATAAGTCCTCTTCGAACACGACACTCGTTTTACGCTCGTAAATAAACGAGTAAGTCCCCGAGGATTTACCCAAGTAATCAATTTCGAACACATCACTCGTTTTACACGTGTACACAGTTACACAGTTAATACAAATTAATAAGTACACCTTAAACACAACACTCGCTTAATGCGTATAAATACGCGAGTAATTCTGGGAGGCCTTCTTAAAAGAATTGGTCCATCTCTGCAGTACAGCACAAGTTTTCCACTTTTAAATACACTTTCACCTATGCGTTCGTTTTCCATTGCATATTTCCACTAGTCGTTCAAACTCGAAAAATTTTACGTGATATCAAGTATCATTCATAAAAGTAGAATTTTTGGTCAAAAAATAAATTCACTGATGTTGCTTGATTTAGTTCTGGTTCAGTGGTAAATTTGCGAAAGAATTTTACAAAAATTTTTGTTATTGCGCGTTGCAAAATACAAGACAGCAACACCGGCCGGTTGGGCTCCACGCTGTATGAACTGTACTGCCATGGTGAAAGCAGACAAGGAGTCGCAACACTGACGACTAGTTTTGGTTTACGGAAGGTTCTGCGCAGCGGCTAACATATGCAATTTACCAAGTAAGGACGTTTTCAGAGTGGAAATTCCATGTCTGCGTAAAACAGAGAGCAGAAAGCAGGAAAGCACTAGATTCACAGCCAATGGCAAACTCCTAATTATCTTCGAAGCTCTTTCATTGGCTGGAAATCTAGTGCTTTCCTTCTTTCTGCTCTCTGCCTTACGCTGACATGGGATTCCACCCTGAAAGCGCCCTTACTTGCTAAAGTGCTTATGTTAGCCGCTGCGTAGAACCTTTCGTAAACCGATCGTCAGTGTTACAACACCTTGTCTACTGCCACCATGGCAGTTCAGTTCATACAGTATGCAGCCCGGCTGGCCAGTGTAGTTGTCTGGTATTTTGCAACGCGCATAACAAGAATTTTTGGAAAATCCTTTCGCAAATTTACCACTGAACCAGAACCAACTCAAGTAACAAGTGTATTTATTTTTTTACCGAAAATTCTACTTTTATGAACGCCACTTGATATCATGTAAAATATTTCGAGTTTAACGAGTAGTTGAAATGTGCAACGGAAAAAGAACGCGTAAGTGAAAGTGTGAAATCTAAAAAAAGTGGAAAACTAGTGTTGTATTTGCAGAAGAGGACCAATTATTTTGAGAAAGCCCCGTAGAATTACTCGTGTATTTACACGTGACAAGCGATTGTTGTGTTTGAGGTGTACTTATTCATTTGTAAAATTCTCGCGGAATTACATACGGATTTACACATGTAAATAATTCCTGACAAAATGGCATGTGTATTACTGGTGCATTTCCACGAGGAAATATGCGAAGATTTGTACACCGGAGGAATGAATTTTCACAAGTCACAAATCCCCGTACATTTCCACAAAGAAATATGCAAGGATATGACAATAGAGGTTCGAATTATTGCAAGTGAACAATCCTTGTGAAAATATTCGAGGATTTGTACCCCGGAGGAGTGAATTATCATAAACGATAAATCCTCGTGCACTTCCACGGGGAAATATACGAGGATGCTTACAGTGGAGGAGTGAATTTTCACAAGTGACAAATCCTCGTACATTTCCTCAAGGAAATATGCGAGGATTCGTACAGCGGAGTAAATAATTTGTACAAGTGACAAATCCTCGTGCATTTCCACGTAGAAATATGTAAGGATATGACAATGGAGATTCGAATTATTACAGGTGACAAATTCTTGTGGAAATATGCGAAGATTTGTACACTGTGTTGTAAAGTGACTAATCCTCGTGAATCTGTACGCATAAATCCTCGAGGAAATCTACGTAGAAATCCTGTTTCATATTCAAACTAGGATTTCCTCGTGTATTTCGTCGATATATTTTAGCAGGGCTATTATCGTTTGACCAGTTCACAGGATATGTTGAAATGTATTTATCATGTTTTGTTCACTTACTCTTCAATTCTAATCGCGAACATCGACTTAAAACAAGTCGTAAATTATTTCGGTCTGAAATTAAGAAACGAATAAGCTGGCTTTCATACGTTGAACTTGAAACAAATCCCATTTTGTCTTGAATTAAACATAAGATTTTGTCGTGGAAAGAAGTTCATATGAATTTCAGTCGGCAAGATACTTAAAGTTATGATGTCACATCAGTAGTCAGTTCGCGCCAAAATGTAACAGGACGCCTCACAAGCGATCATCGACGATTCTGCTGAATGCTTTTGTGCACTGTGTCGCAAATAAATCTGGTTTATTTTTACTTGTGTGCATAAGCAGATATCAATTTTGAAGAAGATCAGAATTAGTTTTTTTATGTGTTGTTAAACAAATGACTTAATTCCATCATGCTTGTTTCTGGCATCGTTTATAGGTTAGGGTGATCCAACTTTCTCACATTCTCGCCGTGATGAAAATCTTACCCCTATGATTTCAATATATCAGTTTGTGGAATAGGATGACATATATTATGATATTGTCGTCTACTGATATAATAAAATTTTATATTATTTGAATACATTTTTTATAAAAATTGTGTCTTAAATTCAGTCCAAACGGATCAGGCTTGCGTTTTATTTACAGTTTAAACAGCGACTAAATTTTAGTCAAAGACTGGCTTCCTACTAATTTTAAGTTCAGACATAGACTAAATTTTAGTCCAAAAACATTCTTGCGACTAAAATTAAGTAGATGAATGGACTACTTCCAGTGTTATAATGGTCCCGTTTCAAAGGTTTTTCGCTGGGCTAATTTTCAGCAGCAATGGTTTACTTTACGTTACATCTTAACATCTTAATAGAAGTCGATGTTTGGATTTGGAATAGGACTTTTTTTACTGTGGCAAATACAGCCGACCTACCGACAGTCGAGTTTGCATTTAACCGAACATATGTATGTCGCATTTTGTGTTGCAGGTAACCCTTGAAAACGATCGTCTATGTGAAGGTTATGACGCAGCAAAGACTGGATCAGAACGTGCAAAATATTATAAACTTCGAGCTTCTTTACCGTCGCATTCTCTGAATGATTGTTTTATTCTGGCCACATTAACCGTTATTGGCATTTTTAATCGTCCTACGTTTATTGCATTTGCATTTCCTCTAATATTTTTCTGGCTTCAAAGAGGGCTTGGTACAAGGAATATAGGCTTCTTAGACTTTCATGTTCGAATTATAACGTTCATTCTTTGTGGCATTCCAGCAGCTCTTTTGCTCATTACTATCGACAGTTTTTATTTTGGATACTTGACAGTTGGCGAAATAGCTAACCTTGAAATCAGCATGAATAACTTTGTGGTGACACCAATTAATTTCATCAAATATAATGCTCTCACTGAGAATCTTCAGCAACATGGATTACATTCAAGATTTTTACACTTTTTACTCAATATACCTTTGCTGTTTAATGTGCTAGGAGTTGTAGGACTTTTCCTGGTTATAAAAATTATTTACAGGTAAATAATAGCTTTTTTTCTTTTTGAACATTAACATTAAATTGCAAAAACGTTATTACTAATTTCAAATGCATTTATTTCAGAGCTTTAAGGGGTCGGTGGCTGGAACTTCCTCGTATGAACAGTATTACTAGTTTGATGATGGCATCCTTCGTTATTCCAGTTTTATTGATGTCAATATTTCCTCATCAGGAACCTCGATTTATAATACCTATATTATTACCACTAGTTTTCCTATGTTCTTCTTATTTAACAAACTCGTTTGATAGGGTACCAATTACACAGATTAATAATGACAAAGTAAAAAAGGTTCCTCTGAAAAAAAATCGAATTGGAAAACTTGAACTAATATGGTATATTGTCAACGTCATGTTTACTTTTTTTTATGGTTTTTGTCATCAAGGTGGAGTTTTGCCATTAACATCACACCTAGCATTTGAATTAAAAGTCAAACCACATCTCACTCACATTCATGTATTTACATCATTTACATATCCTATACCAACTGGACTTTTGCATTTAAGTAATACTCGAAAAACTTATTTAAGTGGTGAAAAGTATAAATATAAGTTGATTAAAGATTTTTATCTTTATGAATTGGGTAGTATGGATTTAGCTCCTGCGTATGAAAAAATATCTTTGACTGTAAATCAATGTGAAAAAACGTTTAAGGCAAAAAATATTCTATGTAGCATTTACTATGCTCTTCCTATGCATATGTTTAATGAATTTGAAGAACACATATTCAAAAATGAAAGTCACAAATTAAATTATAGTATAGTTAAAGCATTTTATCCCCATATATCTATGGAAAAATTACCAATGTTATCGAGTAATCCGATGTGCACAAATTCAGAGCAATTTTTTTTATGTATAATCTATATTTTGCGAAATCAAATGAAAAATTTGTTAAGACTTTTGTACCGATTTCAACTTTTGCTATTAAAAATAGATAACTGAATCACAATGTACTTCTGCACTAGAATCCTAAAAAGTTATTGTTTAATAAATAATGGTTCTTTTGTATTTCGGATTGTTTTAGGTAATTTTAATAAGTATGAAGTTAATAAATTTCCCTATTTAGGGAAATATATACATTCTAGGAGCCCCCTGCGCGCTTTTCGACTTTTTCAACTTTGTCATTTTTCATTTTTCGATTCAGAAAATAAAAAAATTATACATAATTCCTTCCATATAATATTTAGATTATGATATCAGATCATAGATTTATTAAAAATCATATGAACTCATATTGTTGATCATTGCCATATAGGAACTCGTTGCTCATGAGCTCCTAACAACATTTATTTATTTATTGAGAAATCAACGGGAATATACCCTTTATTGCAGTAAAAAACCTTAAATGATAGTACACCTATGTGGCCTCAAACTAGCTTATATACATTATGTGTACTACTCTAGGCCGCGCTGTTTTCTCTCAAATTTATTATCATTCGCAGCTCTAGTTTAAAATGAGATGAACTATCGAAGTAGTCAAGGGTGTCGCTATATAAATTAGCATCCTTAAAAATTCTAGAAATGACTGAGTGCTGACCCCGTAGTTAGTCCGATGATAAAAGGCTGCTAGAAGAGGAGGCTGTTGTGCAGTGATTTAAGAGGCGTGTACAAATAGATTTCGGCCAATAGTTTCGGACAATCGATATTGATGTCGATCACATTGTAGAAAAAACTAATATCGGCAAACTCGAATATGGCGCAAATTCTGTTAATATCTAAAAGCGATCTGACTGCACTGTAATCATAATTGATTCTGCTCATTGGCATCCCGAGTTGCCTTGCCGCGAAACCCAAGAAGCGATTCTGGATTCTTTTAAGCCTGATTTTGCTCAGCATGTATTGGGGAGACCAAATGATTGACGAATGCTCGAGGTGTGGTCTGACGATCGAAAAAGCCCTGGGGTACTCCTGAAGTTGACTGAAAAGCGTTTGGGAATTGATTTTAGACACGTATTGAAGGAAACTTATTTTACAGATAGGGAAAGATGAGAAGTCGGTGTACACTGCGTCTACTTGAAGACCAGCCTCTATTTTGCTCGTATGATAGTTAGGGTAAACACAAAGGTTTGTGAGAGTCGACCTACCTCTCCTGAATCCATGCTGCTCCTCAATAAAAACATTCGATGAAGCTGAGTATAGTTTGTCATGGATAATACTTTCAAATACTTTTGGAATTGCATTCAGTATTGTTATAGGTCTATAATTTTTGACATCGTTACGACTACGTAATTTAATTTAAATTTCTTCTCTACTGACATACACCGGTGGTAAATCGATGGAGTCGGTCCTGACGGGTAAGTTCAAGTGCAATAGCTAAGGGTGGGTGATAGACGTCGATGGGAAGTAGGGAATCAGCAGCCACCTCCACCACGATCGAGCTAATGCCCGTCAACGCTAAGTTAAGAAGGGAGCCGTGAACTTTTAATAGAGTTTTAAAAAATGGCGGTTCATGGAGAAAAATAGATGGTCAACCGTAATAGCGGTATCAAGAAGCAAATTACGAAACGAAGAGCCGTTAGTTTTCACCATCACAGCCCACCAGCCTGAGCCAGCTAACATCCAAGTGCAGTCGGGACAACAGCTGCTGCGAATTGGATGCGTGCGATTTGAATTCCTTAAAGTTCTCTCGAATTCTTATCTTTGAATCGCATCACATTATTTAAACGAATTCAAGTTGTCAATTATTTCAATACATTTTTTGCTGAATAAATGCCTAAAAATGGATCTATCACAAGGAATTATGAATAAGCTGGATGACTGTGCCTCGTTAATGAGTTTGAAGATAAATGTGGGTAAGACTATCTGGATGGGGAGCAAATGAAGCAGGTGGATGAAACTGCATATTTGGGCAAATGTGCAATTTTTGTCCAATTCAACTTTTTCTTTTTCTAAATTAAAGAGCAATAAATTTTGAAGAGAACAGTGTTCATGGTTTTTAAAATCGCCTTTTTATGCATTATATCTCTGGCAGACTTTTGAACTATCTTTCTAACCATCCTTTACAACATAAAATTGCTGTTATTAAAAACTTGGTTGATACTGCAACCTTGTTAGCTGATAAACAATTTCATATTAGTAACATTAACTTTGTCAAACGAATTTTAATTTTAAACAACTATCCTGATTCATTTATTGATAAATATATAAATAAGAGACTTATGGATAATAACACTAAGACTTCAAATTTAACTTCCAATAATAAATATGCTAAACAAAATGTTATTTTTCAACAACTGGTCTTTTTATCCTTCATAAACTCACATAAATTTGTTACGCGCCTGGCTGTACTTATATATGTTATAGTCAAATTCTCAGAAGGGTAGTAAAATAACAAATATTTAGAGTTTCTCTTTTTCATAATTAAAAATTTATTAAAATGTTTACTGTGACTTTACACAACTTCAAAACTACGGACTAAATTATAGAATAAAGTTTTGACCACATGGTCGGCCAGCTTCGAACCGAACGACTCTCGATGAGTACCGTCATTACCGCGACGATTCGCAAGAACAATTCTCTCGTTTTATTTTAACTAAACAACTAGCGATATCGACAGGAAACTTATTTCCTCGGCTGCGATACGGCGACGTACGCCAACAAAGACCAAATAGTCAATCGATCCTAAACGATCTCTCGGCGTCTCAACGGCAACTGCCCTCTCGCTGTTCACGCGCGCCCTCTAACGCTATTTCTCGACATTTCTACAGGGTTACAACTAAATACAAAATAATTCTGGCTCTAAGTGATAATTCAATTGATGTAAAGTTTTCGACCAAGGTTGCATTAATAAGTAAGATGGTAAATTTTGTAAATATATATCAATAAACCGACAAAATTTACCATCTTATTCTAAGTGATAATGTTTAAATTATGAATCTTACACTCGGCCATCCTAATTGTAGCTTGGTCTCCAAGCTATAGATATATAACGTAAATTTTACAAAAAAAAATCATTCAACCTTCAGGGTAGTCGTCGCTTTTGTTTTGGTTGCGTCCTTTTTCTAGTTACACCCTTTCTTTGATTGATGTCTGATGCATCACTATCATTTTCCAATACTTTTAATGCAGCATCATCCTTGGTGACATTTTCATTCGACCGATCATTACTTAAATCTACATTTTCTCTAATTTCGGGGGTCGATTCAATATCGAGATCTGAATCATAGTCTAATTCGTTAGGATCTTTATCTATTCAGCCTCTCCAAATTTTCAATTGACTCACATGCGCTGTTGTTTACGTTCGTGCCAAATCTTTATTACTCAGACACTGTACTTGATAAGTATCCGAGTGTAAAATACCTATCACTACCAATAGACCTTTAAATCGGGCTTGTAACTTCGTAGACTCTTCTGTAGAAGATTTGTTTCAGCTAACGTATAAAATATCTCCAACCTTATAATCAACATTTTTATATCTCGACTTATCATACCTTACCTTCGCCTTTCCTGTTCCTTGCGTATTCGATCTGATACTTCTACTCTAATTTCGACGGGTGAATTATATGATTCTGCGTTTAATGTAAGAGTTCTTATTAAACCGTCTTCAAAGCGTGGCATGTACCCATATATCATTTCAAATGGAGTTCTACCGGTAGTTTTGTTTATAACTGAATTCAAATCGCGCTCGAGTTTAAGCAAGTCTACATCCCACTTTCTTCCCTCAAGATCAGACAAATTCGCCTGCGTCGCGGGTAAAATTGTTGCATTCAACCTTTCGACTTGCCCGTTTGCTTGTGGATGACGAGAAGAATTTAGTGTATGTAATATGCCATGCTTTTGACAGAACTCTTTGAATTGTTCCGGAGTAAATGAAGTTCCTCTATCTGTAATAAGTTTCGTAGGCGCTCCAAACCGATTTACAAACTCTTCAAGCTTTTTAATCGTTGATTTAAATTTGACATCTTTCACAGCATACATAGCCCAGGCAATAGGTACTTTTACCTGGAAAAAAATCCAGAAGAGATTAAAATTGGTGAAATAGTACATTTTCACGTCCTGAAAAACATACTAAGTTTTCGAATACCTCCCCCTCGAGCATTCGCCGCCATCTTGGAAAATGGCGCCCAAAATAATTTTTTTCGCAAATATCTTCTGCTTGGTGCATCTTAGAAGAAAATAATCTAAATAAAAATTATAACAGGCAAAATTTG
>JBAGKK010038876.1:12555-29023 GCA_037177015.1 Euceroptres primus | reverse complement strand
CTGAATATTTTGGAGAATTTTTAAGGATTTTAAATCAGTTTCAAAGATTCTGGAGGATTTTAAGAGATTTTAGGAGATTTCATAGATTTTAAAAATTTGAAAATCAAAGGAAATTAAGGAAAACATTAAAAGAGTTTTTGAAAGTCACAAGTTTCTATTTCTCATAATTCTTGGAAAATTATTGGGAAATTTGAACATAAAAAGGGGAAAAAGGAGGAAAAAGGAATGAAACTCTAAAAAAAAAGTGATTTTAGGAGATTTGGAGAATAATAGGGGAAAGGGGAAAAAAGGGGAATAGGGGACTGACTGTGATCCCTGATTTTGTAATATTATAATTATAACAATTGTTAAATTATAGTTGTAACAATTGTTAAATTATAATTGTAACAATTGTTAAATTACAATTATAACAATTGTTAAATTATAATTGAAACAATTGTTAATATATAATTATAACAATTGTTAAATTATAGTTGTAACAATTGTTAAATTATAATTATAAAAATTGAGATATAATTATAATTTGTTAAATCAAAAAAATTCCCTGACTCTTTGAAGGTTTTGTGTGACTTTCCCTGTTTTTCCCTGACCATTTTTAAAGACCCTGACTTTTAAGAATTCACTGATGACCTGTAGCAACCCTGTCATTCGAAGAAAACTACTAATTCAAATGTAGAGAAATAAGAATTCCACGACTATGAGTGAAATTCAAGGACTTTTCCAGATTTTTCCAGGTAAAAAAGTTCAAGAACTTTTCCAGGTTTTCAAGGATTTCCAGGACGCTAGACACCCTGGTTTAATAAAAGTTTCTTTTATAAAGCATTTTTGAGGATTCTTTTTCGCTTTTGGGTCGATCCGGGATGAGCTTTTAGAAGTTAGATTCTTTGTACAGGCAGAGCCACAGTTCGACAGGTGTTCCATAACGAGATAACGATATTACAAGTCGAAGATAGAAGATCCTTCCTTTCGCATTTTCTCTGCAGCTGAACGTGTTCCGAAGATACGTCTAACCGTCAGTTTTAGCGGAACTTTGTTCCAAACTGCTCCGGGATATCCCGCGAAAACCGAAGATTAATTTGGCGCCGGCAGCTCCCGCGAATTGTGGAAAGTGTTTAAAGTATCATCTCAGAATCTCCGTGCCGATCAACCATCAAACATGAAATTTAAAATTCTCCGAGAATCAGGTCGAATAAAGTTTCAGAACGAGGAAATTTTCATGACAAAGTTACTCCTTCATTAGCGATCTAAATTGATTTTTTTCCTGTTTTATTAAAGTCTGATTCTAACTTAACGAAGTTTAAAGATTAAAAACTAAAAACAAAGTTTAAAAGATTTTAACACTCAAGACTATCATAATAATTCTCGCGGAAACGGAAGCTTGTATGACAAATATCAAAACTAGCTAATCCCAAACGAAAAACTCGGATCACCTCTCTTCAAGGATGCCTTCCCATATACGTGGTTAAAAATGCGGCACTTGTTCTGAGATCCCAGTAATCATCCAGGAACGACGATTACCAAGACGCTCAACAGTTCTCTCCTACAGTTCTCGAAAGTCCTTGAAAAAGTTTGTTCGATGAGCTATTCCACGGAAAAGAACTCGAGTATACTTGTCCTAAGATGGACATTTGCACGACTATTTCGAAGCAGATGCGAATTTTCGCTTCTCGCTCGGGAAAAGAACTGCTGATCACGAAAAAGGGCTGACGGAGCCACGAGGCTCGAGGGAACTGTTGGCAGCAGGATTGTCTAGTGTCTTCTGGTTGTCTACTAAAAAAGAAATAACTCTGATTTCAGAATACTTTTGTACGACACAGGACTCTTCTGAAATTATACTTTAAAAAAAGTTTCTCAGCTTTACAAATTTCAAAATTAATAAGCAAACAACAAATTGCAATTATTCCATAACGATTTTTTAAATTAACAGCAAAACTATAATTTTTGAATGTAAAATTATCCACTAATTTTTTCGCACATTTTTTAACACTGAAAGACGCATTGTTCTTAGCAAAGTGAATTTTCACGAACACGATCGCCTCGAAAGTGGAGACAGAGATGTATAGCCCTTAACTCGCTCTCCCTGGTTTCGGGATTTGAAGAAGAGTCGAGAGAGAAAGAGAGAGAAAAGGGCGTGAGGAAGAAAAAGTAGAAGCACGCGGCCACTTAAGATCGAAAAGATTGGACGCGGCCCGCTCCAGAATTTTCTCGCGGATGCCTTTTTGCGCCGCGCTCGGGGTTGAAATGAGACTCAAATTAAAAACTATAAATCAGGTACAGAGGTCACGCGGGGCAAGCATCGCCCAAGAAACGGCCCCGAGATACATGCTTGAAGAGAAGAAGCGATACAGACAAACTTGAGAGTAGAGGCGTAAGAGGAAGCGGAAGCAAATAAATAAAATGAGAAAAGGAAAAAGCATTAATGAAAAAATGAAAGAAAAAAAGAAAGAAGAGAAGAAATAAAGAAAAAAAAGAGGACGAAGAAAAAAGAGGTCGACAAAAAGGAAGAGGAGTATGAGAGAGCGTGGAATATCCGCAGAGGTGGATGCAACCTAAAAATATTACTGTGTGGCAATGTGGGTGGGTGGAAAGGGGAAAGCCGCGGTCACAGTGTGCACACGCGAATTCATCTCCTTTTACCTTTTCCATTTCTAGAAAGCAACAACAGTGCGGGATACATACGTGGTGAGACCTCGACAGTAGGTTGGTAGGCAGGTAGGTTGGTAGGAATGCAGGTACGACACTATTGTTATTGCTTTCGCGGAGTTGGATGCAACGAGCTGAGTTTGTTCCAGCAAAACCGAGGGTTTTTAGTTAACCTACCTTCAACCTGTACTTGCACTCGTCACTTGCTTAAAGAATAATACTCTTGGGACGAATCGTATCTTTACTGTAGCTTGTGTGCACGGCATATGTATCGTTGATAATATTTCATTGGCTATACTCTGCCGTACAAACTAAAAAGATACATAAGTGACATTTTTATGAAAAATGAGTTTTTAGTATCACTGAATTTTCAAGAGAAAGTTGCATCTAATTATGCTAATAAAAATGATTAATTATTAATATTTATTGCCAAAAACGACTGTTTAAAAATGAGGAAAGTCGAAAAAGATGAAAAATATAACAATGAAAAAGTAATGAATAATCTAATGCAATAACTAGAAATAACTGTTAAAAATAATTTGCATACCTGTCACTTACCAAAACTTAACCTCCAAAAAACTACAGAATTTATGAGAATTAATTTCCATTTTTTAAAAAATGGGTTCAGTTATGTAATATATCTTCTTTTAAGTACGCAACTGATAGATTTTTGGTAATTTTTCTTCTGAAAAATATTTTACTACAATGTCGATCCTTTAGACTTTACTTTTTAGGTTAAATTGCAAATGCTGAATTTCATTGTAGAAAACTCCCACTGTTTGTTTGAATCTCATTTTTGTTCCGCATATTATTACATTTTATTACTGATAAATTATTTTGAATAGCTGAAACGTATAGTTTAATCAATATTATAAAATTTTTCGTCGAGGGGGACTTGTACAATTACAAATAGGAATACGGCACAGCACTGGCAGTCTCGAACGCATTTGAATCGCACTAACACAGAAGAATTCGTGTAAGTGAGCAGTGTGATTGTTTATTCCCTCTCCGTATACCCCATTTGACGATATTTGACGATAACGGTCATTCTGACCGGCAGAGGGCTAAAGGAGCGTTTTCAGGGGGATCGGAGAAAAATGAATTTTTTATATCGTTGGATTCGTCGTGGACAGACAAATTTAACTATGGAAAAATTAATTAAAAATTATAAATAATGTTTAAGATATTAAGGTCACGTTTTCTGTATCTACAGCGATTTTCAAGAAATCCTGATGAAGAAAGTGGGTATCTACAAATGTATTACCGTATCTACACTTTTTCCTGGATTTCAGCCTGAGTTAAGGCTGAAATTCTGGTTAAAACGTATCTACACAGATCCGTTTCTTAAAAAAGGATTCTGGTTCGTTCGAGATCTACAATCCTTTTTAAGAAAATTGTAAGTACATATCCACGTTCTTCATCCGGATTGGAGCCTTTTTTGATTCTACATTCCTCCCAGAACGGCGTATCTACATGATGAGAATTTTTTAATATAAGGTAGTATATTTTTTATAACACATGCATGATGTCAGCCCTTTTTTATGCCTATTAAGCGGGGATAAACCTCTACTT
Organism: Euceroptres primus; assembly: GCA_037177015.1. Lineage (NCBI taxonomy): Eukaryota > Metazoa > Arthropoda > Insecta > Hymenoptera > Figitidae > Euceroptres > Euceroptres primus. The sequence goes on along the minus strand of JBAGKK010038876.1, from coordinate 24,808 downwards.
TTCACTCCCTAGGGTGTAAAATTGACGTCATATATAAGTAATGAAAAATTATACACTTGTAAGCTCACATTTTGCGATAATCAGCCTCTCTCCGTAAAAACTCTTAGGAAGTTTTGGTTGCCTATTGATACGGAAATTTCCGTAATAATAGGTTATTCCCACGGAAATTTTTCCATGACAATAGACTATTCTTACAGAAACTTCCGTAACAGTAGGCTATTCCAAAAAATATTATGAATATTCATATTGATAATATTTCAATGAAATATTATCAACGATTTCATATAGAGGGTCAATGAAAAATACGACATATCTTTCAACATGTCACAACTCAAATATATGTATATCAGTGAATCTCTAAATAATAGTATCCAATAAAAACGAACTGAACAAAAAATTAACCTTCTCTTTTTAGGTATTCGATAATATTAAACTTGAAACTCCAACTATTTATATATTTTCCTAACAGATGACCTACATACCGACGGGCAGCCATTTTTCTAGAAATTTTTTCATTCCACAGAACAGCAAGAGTCAAAATTAATAGACAAACTTTACCGGGGTATTTTACTCAAGAAGATAATTCTGAAACAATGGCGTCGTTCGCCGACGTTATGCTTCGCGGAATGTTTTCCGATATTTATCCTTTCCCTAGAAACTGCGACGGCTGAACTTGTTCAACGAGTGTTTTTTCCTTGCTCTACACCTTGAAATATCTTCTCGTCCGGAAAAAGCTGATCCTTTTGTTTAAATCCGCCGAGAGCATCTTAGTCTGGGTTTACAATTTTTGCTTCAAATGTATCTTTTCTTTGCACAAATGTAAAATTCTGAATCATCATGATGAAACGAGAACAAAAATTTTCTCTGCAATTTAGAAGACAATAAGAAGAGAATTGACAAAAAAAAAAGATTCTCATTTTTATTACATTTAAACGATATTTTCCAGAGTATGAAGAACAGAGTGTAATAAATAACAAGCGCAAATTGAAAGAGGAAAACTCGCTCAGAGGAAGCTGAATCGGAGACAAAGTCATAACGACTTCTTTCGCCGAAGCACGTATACTTCCACTTAGATGCATTCCAAGGCAAGATCAGAGTGCTCAAGAGGAGCGGGTAATCGAATAGTTGATCGGTGTAGCGTGTCGGAAGAAAAATGATGACTAGTAGTTAGTAATAATGCCAGATCGAGAGAGAGCGATAGTGGACGATAGTCGGAGCTAAGAAATCTTGTGATTACTGCTCTACTCTCACAGAGAAGCGAGAGCGAAGCGGCGCTTCGTGTTAAATATGCATCGTTGGAAGACAAATTGCTCTTTAAGCAAGAGTTAGTCTGCCTCGTATTGTAATGATCTAATAAAAGTGATTACTCCGTTATTCAGCCAGGCGTACACCGTCTCATATGAACACCATTAGAACCATTCATCACTTACGACACTAAACTCGTTCCTGTGTCCTCAACAAAGATACTGTAAATTTACTCAAATTTTACGAGGAAATTTACAACAATGCAATTAGTAAAGAAATTTTTTACAGTTAATCTGTAGTATTTAATTAAAATATAAAATATCAAATCGAATCTATTGACTTGTATTATTTTAATTTTTTGGCCTCGAATTTATTTCCGAATTATTTTTGTTCTTAGAAGTTCCCTTTAGGCGAATAGCCGAATGAAAATCATTTATACTACTGAATGTCTGAGAAAAAATTGGCTGAACTACTTATTTTATAATTCGGGTATTCCACTGATTACATAATTTATTTCCTATATTTCAATATTCAGGGTGTCCACAAGATTCAATTTTTCAATCTCTTTGACATTTCCCTGAATTTTATTGTTAAATTTCCTTGTCAGAAAAGTATCATAAAAGCGAATAAGGTTTCAGTCCTAAAACAGAAAACGAAACAAGCCAGGAAAATGTAATATAAATAGGACTTTATTTATTACTTAACTTTTTGGCTGAATAAACACGATTTATGCTACTGATTTTTAATTAATTTGATATTTAATTTGTATTTCTGTTTTAATATTACATTTGAGTAACTTCTGCACTTATTTCTTCTTCTTTTTTGTGAGTTCTTGGGAACTTTTGCACTTATATAGGACTATATCATGATCCAAGTACTAAGGTCTCGCCAGGCGCAAATAAAAAAAAAGTGAACCAATCAGTCATTAACGAAAGATTTTATTTTGTTCAAGTTTTTTACGTAGGCAAGAAAGAAATGTAATTAATTTGACTCCATAAACATAATATCACAACAATAAGTGCTGTCTAAAAGTATAAACTAGTAAGTGACATTTGCCGTAGAGATTATTTTCCCATGCACGTATACCAGAAAATAGTCTCTACGGCAAATGTCACTTACTAGGTTATATTATTATTTTTGGATAGCAAATAACCAGCTTTCTTTATTTAACAGATGCAACTTATACAAAATGACAAGTTGGAGACATGTGTTTAATATTTATAAAAATTGTAGGAATGTAAATTAGATTAATTTAATTAAATTTTAAAATAAAATTTAATTGATAAAATTGTAGGAATGTAAATGAAATTAAATTAAATTTTGCAAAAAAACTAATTTTTTCCCTTAAAATTTAAAAATATTCATAAAAAATGTAAATATGTCGCTATGTCAATTTAAAAAATACATGCCCTCTTATTTTTCACGTACAAAAACATATTTCATTCGGTCTATTAAGTCTATATTCTATAAAGCTTAAGATTTAAAGACAATTTTAAAAGTTATAAACGTAGTGTGAAATGGGGCAAAATAGCCTCAATATTTGGCAATATTGGCAAAATAGCCAAAATAAATTGGTTAGAATGGACTGCAGACTTACCTTTTAATTCAAATCTTTCAATACCTAAACATCGAATTTCTATCCACAAATTTGTAAAAATATGCACTTCTTATCCAACGTAAAAACGACATCAATAACTCATAACAATATTAAATATCGAATTACTCAATTTACGAGTTCCGCGATCCACGTGTTTAAAAATGTGATTTATAATCAGCGTTTTTTCGTTGCCATAGAAACTAAATAGGCTGTTTCTACTTGTAATCGCTTCAGCGCATGCTCGGTCAGCTCGGCGCAAGTTGAACGAAATGTCATCCAAATGGTGAGACATAGTACTTGGATCATGGGACTATATTTCATTAATGCTCGAATTATTGTCTGACTAAAAACTGTTTATATCACTAATTTTAAATAATTTTATATTTATTTGTTTTTCTGTTTCAATACTGCATTAGACTAAATTTATGCTTTTATATAGGACTTTATTTAATTATTACTTGACTTTCTACCTGACTAAACAAGGTTTATACTACTGATTTTAAATTAATTTGATATTTAATTTATATTTCTGTTTTAATATTGCATTGGAGTAACTTCAGCTTCTATATAGGACTACATTTAATTAATGCTTGAATTGTTTCCTGACTAAAAACGGTTTATACTACTGATTTTAAATAATTTAATATTTATTTGTATTTCTGTTTCAATTCTGCATTAGACTTTTATGCCTTTATATAGAACTTTATTTAATTATTATTTTTACTTTTTGTCTGACTAAACAAGACTTATAATACTTATTTTAAATTAATTTGATATTTAATTTATATTTCTGTTTTAATATTGCATTTGAGTAACTTCTGCTTTTATATAGGACTACATTTAATAAATGCTTTAATTTTTGCCTGACTAAAAACTGTTTATACTGCTGATTTTAAATTAATTTTATACTTATTTGTATTTCTGTTTCAATATTGCAATTGACAAATTTATATTTTCATATAGAACTTTATTTAATTATTGTTTGACTTTTTGACTGACTAAAAACGACTTTCACTACTGATTCTTAATGAATTTACATTTAATTATGTTATACACTTGAAGACATGAGAACGACAACTCAGTAATAACCAATTGAAGTTGGCCCCTGAATTTGGTTATTTTAACTATTACTTTACGGCTATATTCACATGGTCTTTAACGAGTTGCCATCTCATGTCTTCATTTTTTTCGGCCTCGAAGTTATTTCGGAACCATTTTTGTTCTTAGAAGCTCCCTTTAGGGGAATAGTCTGATAAAAACAATTTATACTACTGATGAAAGTCTGACAAAAAATTGGCTAAGCTACTTATTTTATACATTCTTTTTCCGGCGTCAATTATTACATTAAAAACCCTTTTTTTAATTGTCATGAACTAAACCTTCTTAAAAGGAATCGTCTGACCAAAAAGTGCCTCTAATATTTCTTGTCTGATCAAAATTGGAATATTCTACTGATTATAGATATTTTCTTTCCCCCGCTTTAATAATGCTCTAATTATTTTTTATTTGAAAGCATACAATTATGTCTTTTGTTTTTTTTTTGTTTGAAAGCATACAATTACGTCTTTTGAAAATCACACGATGATTTTTTTCAAATTACTATTTCCTCAATAAATTAATAAAAAATCTTGCCTTTTAGATCCACTTTGATCAGAGTTTCACGTTTTATACTTTTTAAAAGGAATCTAGGTTGTTTGATGTTGATGTTTATCGACTCAAAGATCACGATCTGCGAGATTCAATCGAGTGACGAACGTCGTGAGCAGGGATTAAAAAACAGTGATGCACCCGAGGTAAGTATCGATACTGGTGATATACAACAAGAGTGCCGCTTTCTCGGTGAATCGCGCGATTGTGGATCACGAGACTAGCCTTGATTTTAGATTCTTCCGGGGTAGGATCATCTCGCATCCTTACCTGTTGTTATAACGATCGCGAATGGAGTTTCAGATTAAATCCTCTTTCTCAAAAACAAGTCCCGTTCTTTCCCTACTTCTGATTCTAATTGGGGCCTGACCAGTAAAGTGTTTTATTGTTGTAAAAAAGATTAAAAAGTAGAATCACTTCGAGAATAATCGTTTATAATATTGGATGTTAACTTTGATTTTAGGGTCAGAATAAATAATCCAATTAATTTTTAATTGAACCAAACATTTCGGTGCACAATGGTGACCCTCATCAGTGGTTATTGTTTACTCTGGAAAAACTTTACAAAAATTTTGTTATCAGAGACGCAGTATACGAATGTAATTTAAAAAATGTTTTATCATATTAATATTTTCCGGTGAATTTCACTTTTTATTTATGTATGAAAGTTAGCCTTTTTTTAATGACAGTGTTGGTAAACGTTAGGGGGTAGTTATTGTTTATTAAGATTTTTTAAATTCTTTTAAGATTTTCTTCATGAAAATCTTGATAAGCTAAAGTGATGCTTCTGTCCACGAAATTATTAATCACGTTAATTTTGTACGCTCTGGGTGGTGTGAAAAATAATTAAGGCTCTAACCTGAGGCTGTTGATTTTTGATGCCAATCGGTTTTGAATTGAGAATCATTTTCAGAATATTGGAAATCCTAATTTTTTGAAAACATAAAAAAAGGATATTTGCAAGAAAATAAAAGGTCTGAGTTGTCGAACGAGATGCTTTTTTGGTTGATTTATTGAGCGTTGGGATCCGGGGCCTTGAGTTGGCCTTAGTGTACGCTGTACGGGATATACAGCGTGACGATTCGAGTCCGTGAAAGACTTGGTCGATCGTTGCGTGATTGAGATCGAGCGAGCCGATGGGCGTGAGTAATTCTGCGGTTCGCCTTTAGCACTCGTAGCCATTATTCCGAACGGTCCTTTGCCTATCGAATCGATAGCGCCTCGGGAGGTAACGTAATTTATTGCACGGCGCGTCCTTAAATCTTAATGCGATTCGATTAAAGGCGACGTTTCCTGGCGACGGCGAGAATCTCGTATCGCGTCTCAAGTCCGCTAGCAAGGTTTAATCGTATTTTCGCGCCCTCTACCCACGCGGTTTTAGTTAACGTCGTAATGGTACCAAGTGTATAGGCATGTGCGAGTCACGGGTTAAAAGCTCAACGATCATCCGTTGTAAACTCGATTCGACTAATCTGCCTTACACCACCATCTATGCCTGCTCCAGCATCCAACAACCACGAGTCTTAGATTTTCCGTTATATATGCACATCTTACAGCTAACTGTAGATGATTCCATAAATTAAACATGCTTATGAATTACTTTACGTGTTTATGCTTTTCTTTAAAAGAGAATGCTCTCCTTTTTGTATTCATTTTATTACTTATTTGTATGCAGTACTGTTAAATTAATTTTTCTTTATTGCAGAGAAGAATGGTAGACTTATTTGGCTGAAGGACGAAGCTTTTCTCTCTTTATTCTGACCTCGTAGCTTAAAACAATTTTTATAATAAAGCAGTGAATATACTCGACTTGTCTGGAATACGTAGTAGCGAAATTTTCTTGATGTACATGAGAATGACTGCTGTCTTCGTTTCACACTAGGTGGCATAAGCTGGAGATCCGTACGTGTTTATTTCAAAAGACAGCACGACACCTCTTGCATATAGTCAAGGCTGTGAACGCGTGTCTTTTTTTAAAAATAGAAATGTCGGTATTTTCCCGGAGTGAGATCAGCTCCGACGTCAACGCCGAGACGACGATGTGCTCGTCGAATCGTATTAATTCGTGGATTCTGCAGAGCGCGCTCTTACGTGACTAGCTTGCTCAGGTCGATTTTTGCAAATTTCAGAGGCATTGTTCATCCAAGGGCTGTTCCTACGGATTACGATGAAAGGTCGATATAATCGCCACTTTGGATTCCCTCTTCTCAATGAAAGCGGTTCTCTTGAGACTTGAGAAAATTCGTTTTTCTGTTTTTCCGCGTCCGAATTGCGGTGAAACGCGACGGAGCAAAGGCAATAGTATACAAGTGGGAGAGTGAAAATAGATACCGGTGATTGGCTGTGCTTTAGACTTTGGAGAAGGATCTTCGCGGTCGGCGCTTTAGGCAATATAGTATACTGCGAATCGTTTGTATCCCTCGAGTTGAGACTCCCAAATAAGACACGTACAAGGCGTTCCAATTTCAGCTGACACCTGCGTTTCTCGTACCAAGACTTTCCTTCGTCGCAAATCGTCCTGCGAGGAAGAAAGATGGAGAAAAGTGAGAAAAAAAAGGACAGATGGAAAACATCTTTCGTCCTGAAAACTAATAGCACAGTTGCGGAACCTGCCTCCGAGGGGCTATTCACTGTGACCGTCTTGAGATTTCCACAAAAGTTGATAACACATGACAATCGTTGGCATTGCTGGCAGCCATTCACTGGGATTCATAGCAGTCATTTTATTTAGGATTGCAATCCATTTAAAAATTCTTTTTGAGTCCCATTCAAATCGATGATCCTTAAAGTGTGTCATCCCCTTGTTAGAATGTGTTAAGTAATATTACTAATATATTTTAAGATGATAATTAATAATAATGTTGCATTGGTCGGCTAAACCGAATAAAATGAAATAAAATCACAAAAACGAACAAATGAACAAAACGAATAATCGATTACGAAACAAAAGAAGACTCCGTCAAATGAATAAAAAGAATCAACTTCAGAGATGCAATTGTCAAAACATGAAGTTGATCCTTTTTATTTATTTTGACGATATCTTCTTTTGTTTTGTTGATTTCTTAAATGATTAAACGATTATTCGTTTTGTTCATTTTGGTCGTTTTTTAAAATTTATTCGTTGTAGCCGGCCAAAGCGCACAGCCCTAATGATAATTATTTTTTTTTAAGAACCTTCCAAGCCCATAAAAAGCGCCTCACCGGATAAGCATGGCAAAACGGCACGGCAGAGGCCCTTTAGACACCAACTGATTTTCTCTCGTCAGAATATTAGACAGTCTAAAAAGAAATAAAGATGAAGTCATTATATCCTTGAAACTGTAATAAAGTTTCGTCTAAGCAAAGTGGGACAAATTGTAGGACAGTTTTAAAAACTGGCTCTTTGTGAAAGACACCCGGTAGCTTAGATGTTGGCAAGTGCTTTGCAAAGTAGTTAATTTGGAAGTGCGTGTTAAGTTTAATGGGAAGATGTAGACTATGCCGTGTTGGGAGGGAACTGGCCGACTATTCCAGCGTTTGAGAACGGTCGACGCGTTTATAGGTACATGCATAGGGTACGCACCTCGCGTTTGTTACCTTGTTATAGTCTCTACGAGCAGTGAACACACACTCCCGCCGCACTTGTAAAGTGCGTCTACAAGTCTACATTGTGCGAACTGCAGCTGCAGCGCGTTGTAGACAGGTGGGTCGTTGGTACGTTGCAAGACAATAATACAACGGGGCACGGTCATCGTTAATTAGCGATACTCGGCATCGTCAAGACGCGTGGGTGGTCGTGCGTGCGTACGTCGCACCCGAGTCATATTAGCAAGCGCACCGAGTCGAGGGAACAATGAACCAGTGAGTCAATGGCTCGAGTTTCAGTATGGTAATTGCGACAGCCCTCCTCTTTTTTCATCTACCTCTGTTCTACTTTTTCCAAAGTAAAAACCGTGTTAAGTGTAAGACACTTTCCATACTTGTGTTGTTTCATTATTTGATGCAGAAAGTGGGCCACGCTTTAAAAAAAAGTGTATTCCTACACGTCTTGCAAATATTCCTCTGTGAACAACGTCAATACAAGCTTCGCCCTTTTCATGCAGATGAATGCAAACACACTTTTTTATGTTTGCATACTGCCCGATCGATGTTGCTTTTTATGGTTTACGCATATGCTTATGACGCGAAAATTCAGGTTTCCGAACGTAAAACAAAATATTGAATTTGTCGATTGGCAGTTTTTTTAAGCGAGTTTAGGAATTCAGGAAAGATTTTTCAACGAATTTTAGGATTCGTGGAAGCAGAAATGATATGTTTCAAGTATAAGAATGAGATAAATGGAAGAGATTAGATAATGAGACTGTCAATGGATCAAATGATATAAAAATCGATCGGTTTCGTCGTACTGCGGAAAGACCGCAGAAGTTGCAAAATGCATGTGGCGGGTATTGTTCTTGTGAAATAAAGTGCACGCTTGACCACAATTTCGAGGTTGCGAACTGAGGCAATTACAAGAGAATTCGATCATATGTAATGGATACCGATGAGGGAACACAATACACCCGGAAGTTGGGACTACCGTTTCAAAGTTGCGAAGAATCGAATTGTTACATTGACCCAATGAATCGTGTTCACATTGAGCCACATTTTATACGATGAAGAACGATAATGCACGGGTAGCAGTCGGGTTATGCGCCAGTCGTTGAACCTTGGCAACCACTAGCAACTCGCGCTTACATTTGGAATAACGGATATCTTGCGTTTAACCTTCGGCCGAAGGACTCGACCGATGCCGTTCGTACAACAACTATTCCTTGTTTCAATACTGAATAACTACAACACCTTTTCAGATATTATTTGTTGTAAATTCTACGTGAAACCAAAATTTGTAAAAACAGTTGTTTTTTTGTTTGTAACATTTAAAAAATACCAGCCAGTGGTTATTTACCCGGGAATTTTTTATACCTAGAAAAATTTTTTAAAAATGTAATGTAAGAAGCACAAAAAAATTTGCTAAATTGGCTACTAGTCTTCTGAAACATTTTCATGAACTTCAGCATAATTCATCAAGTCTTGCAAGTTTGCATTAAAAGACAAATAAAACTTGTAAAGACCAATTCGTCTTGGAAGACTTACAGAAGATTTCTTAAGGTTAACTTACTCCCGTGTAGAAATTTGTCCAGGCATTCCTTAATATTGTAAATAACTGGCCAGTTTTCGTCCTGGAAACCGAATTTCATTCAGCTGCCTAGGTGTTAACAAGTTACGGAGCAGTACTCTAGTATAGCTTGTCAAGTTAACCTTCTTTTTTCCCTATGTGGCTCCTAGTCTCTTCAATAGCTTAAAGAATCCTCTCAATATTTCTTCTATATCAGATGGTAAGGATGGAAACTTTTTACATCGACTTCTTCGTCATTTTTCCATGAGACCTACCACTACATCCGCCGTGAGAGATGAACTTTTTGACCGTCTGCGTGCATCTTACGAGAACTGAGATAAACACACGAATACGAACTCCAGCAATTTTTGAGTTTCTCCGGACAAGAACAATTTGTTTTAATTTTCAAAAGCACTTATGTTAGGTCAAAGTTGCAGAGACTCCTATGTTAGTTTTAGCTCATGGTGCCGATCGTCCATCGTTACTTCCCGAAAACTCTCACGCCTTAATTTGAGGTTGTTTCCCTTATAAGTTAGATTTAAGTTAGTTTTAATTTAGTTCTAAAGGGTTAGGTTGTAAAGCAGTTGCAACTTGTACCTCGTCCTTTAAGTTGTTTTCGGTAGTCGGTATCTTTTACATATGTCAATGTATATTTTGTTTCATGGTTGGCAACTTAATAAAGATTTATTATTATTATTTGTCTAGTTTTTAAAATGGTACTGCCTAAGAGCCCTTTCCAAATAATTATACAGTTTGCCGTGGCACTGAAATCGTTTCATCGTGCCCTAACTCAACATTTTCATCAGTTTGTTTGATCGGTGTTTACCAAAAAGTGTGCAAATAATTATTCGAGATTCGAAGAAACGATCATAATTGCATACTGCTGCATGCGGAATATTTAAGAAGGAATCACATTTATTTGCAGTGAATAAAAATAAGTCAAATATGGTAACTTACAAGAAATATTCAGCATTTTTAGTTTCATGATAGTCATATAGGTGCTTATAGGTTAACATTATTGTTTGAACTTCTTTTTTTTCCACGGTCGTGTACACAGGTCCGGAGACTCTCGTGGTGGGGTAAGTTCCCTTACGTAAGCCAAAAAGTTTCGCGAACTAGCTACCGCGCGAAATGGCGCACTAGTCGAATAGTAAGTGGTAGTAAGGAATTTGAAAACGTAAACACGTTTTCTAACCTCAAAGTCGGTGCGACACAACCAGAATCGTGCAATCCGTGTGCAGGTGTGCAATCTCTAAAAAAATGCAAAAATGCCGTTTACTTGTTCGGTGTGATTACACTTTGGCTCTGTGATTACACTTATAAATTCAAAGGAAAAAAATCTACTTTCAAAGTGCCAAGTGCTCCTATTCTAAGAAGAGAATGGAAATCTTGTGTTCCCGATGTAATTTTTTTCCAGTCAGCAGCACGTGTTTATGAAAGTCATTTTTCGGAGGATAATATTATTAGAGACTGTATCAAATTTTATTTAAATTATCAAATACATGTCGAAAACATTGATTTCATCAAATCCAAGTTTCAAATTAGACCACCACTACTCTACTATTACGCTACTAGTGGCAATTTTTGGAATTAACCGGAAGCCTCAATAAGGGAACTTTTCCTACCACGAGAGTCCCCTGACCTGTGTATATGATCGTGCTTTTTTCAAATGAATGTGAATGTGAATGAATTCAAATGAATGTGAAATAAATATCTTCAATTGTTTGTATTTTAGAGTGCACCATATCTGTATTACTGTATATTAGTAAAAGAATTACATTCTGAAAAATATATGTTCTCTAGTACATATTTTTTAAACATAACCTCTTTATGGTTAATCTAAAATAATATTTGTTTGCGATTGGAAATCATTGTTTATAACTAAATATAATTTTGTAGGTACTAATTAATATAAAGTTTTTAAAGAAATAAATAATTATTACTAGTTCCAGTTTAAAAATTGCTGGCTTTTACCAATTGCTGAAGCCATTAAAGAGGATCCACTCTTACGAGAAAAGGATTCACCAGAATAAGATAAAGATTCTTTAGTTTATATACTTCGTCATTATATAATAAACGTCAATGTATATGATTACATCATTTAATAAATTAAATATTATAACTCATTAATCTAATGAATTGTATAGATTTTATAACTAAAAACATTATTTACTTACTGTTGGAAGGAATACCTGAATTTTATGAATAAAATTGAAAGAAATTTTATTCTCGAAATTCATTTCTTCATTCCAAAAGTAAAAACATTTTTGCAATAATTTTAAAACAATCTGAATATTTTATCTGTCCAGTAACCTTACAGCACTACTGGAAAGGACATGGGCAGTTTAGCTAGACAATAACTTAACGAAATTAGCGTAACAAATCATGCCAGTAACTTTTAAGTTTACTTTTAAAGTGCCTTGAAAGTGATTAGCGCAACTGGGCAGTGCCTTCCTACTTTCCACAAATTTCTACACGGGTTCAGATTTAGATGACTGTCAGAAAATATGACAGCAAAGAGTTTTCTGTTGCATTTACAGAATTGTAAATGTTTTCTGTTGCATTTACAGAATTGTAAATGTTTTCTGTTGCATTTACAGAATTGTAAATGTTTTCTGTTGCATTTA
>JBAGKK010038876.1:0-12455 GCA_037177015.1 Euceroptres primus | reverse complement strand
CAGAATTTGTCATGTGATTAGAAGATTATTAATGTTTTCTGAAAATCGTAGAGAAACTATCAGCAAAATCTAAATGACCTCATCTGGACACTCATTTTGAAGCGTAATTAAGTGAAAATTGACTTTGTGAAAGATCAGAGAGATAGCAGTTGTTTCTCGCGTCTCTCATTGCATTTAGATTTCCTCTATTAAACTCAAATGGTAGCCGGCGTGGCACGTGTGGTACACGAGCAAAAGGGATGTCCAGGAAGCAGGATTAAAGAGACAGGTGGCCTAGGTGTATTTATACCGAGGTCTAGAGAATTTGCGCGCGATGTGCCAGCACATTTCTGGCGTCTAGCGTTCATTCATTCTGTCGCGATGCTTTCTCTATGAATAGCAGCTATTTAAAGGACACCCGGCGAGTGCAATGGCTTACGGAGGGAGCTATGGGTTAGTTGTCCCGCGATAGCCCCTGAATTTCTTAGTAAATTCTCTTTCCTTTTCTTGCCTCGTTCATACCCTCGGGAGGGAAGGCTGAATGGCTGGACTTCTATGGATTACGGTGCTTTATAGGGTTTCGTATTTACAATGACATTTTCGCAAGGGTGAGTCCTCTGCGCCTCTTACTTTACTTTTACTACAAATGACAAACTTCCCCATTCAGGTGCCTTTGTAGTAGAGGTGTGCAAATACTCAAATCGAGTTGCGAATTTTTGTATATCTCTTCTTTGTAGCGAAATTTTCGCACTACCAGAAAACCGCCAAATGAGGATTAAGTGTGCTGCCAAGCAGATTAGTTTTAAATCCTTCGAAAGAGGACAATTCAATTTGAAGAAAAAAAACAAGCTTGAGGTTTTGAAAGGTTCAGATACATCAACTTTAACTTCTCAAACAGTTCTAATTACAGTCTACTTTTCACGAATCGTTAAATTTCTCTAATTTGGCTGATTACAAAGAACTCTTCCGCGAGGATATTGTGAACGAAAACAGATGAATAGATAAAAAAGTAGGTCACTTGCGAATTTTTGTTATTAGAGTCTTAATCAGGTTGAAGAAGGAAATGTGATACCGTTCTCGATTCGTCTTCTGACTTCTTCTTGATTCGAAATACGCGGACAAGTAGCCAATAGCAGAGAGTAGTCAATGTGTAGGTTAGAGGAAAGTGGAGACAGAAGTAGAAAAGTAGAAGTAGAAGGCAAGAAGACAAAGAGGGTTCAATGTTCCCCCAGGCGAAGACGGAATGGCACGAGCGTAAGTAGAAAAGGTATTTTCAGGATCGCCATTGACTATCGAATTGCCAAGTTTACAACGTGAGACGTTTGACTTAACAATGCTGCCGAATGACCCTCTCCATCGATAACGATAGTGGAATTCTTCGGGAGCAGCTGCTATATTCTTAGCAAGAAGAGAATTTTCGGTGGCTATTGTTTCGCAAACGAGTTTACGAGAAAATAAATCTTGACTCTCTCGATTTACACAAAAGAATCATCAACTACTGCCACTTTAATACAAACATGATATCAAGAAGTATAGAAAAGTAAAATTATACTTTGATCTCGATTCATTTCTGTGCATAAATTTCCACAGTGTTTGGACGTAATGAGTCGGTTGACTAGACAAACGGAAACTGAATCTAGAGGACGCCAGGAGAACTGCACGATCTATTCCTGACTCGCTTCCGTTATTAGTGTATGCATCAAAGAGACGTCATATTGACATACACGTACGCCAAGCGCATATTTGTAATGCAAATCCTTAGGTTGCAGATAGAAAGGGTGCGCCTGATACGCCGATGACAAATAGTCAGGTCAGCTCCTGCGCGCGATATTATGTGCAACGCCCATACATTTCAAGCCGCCGCTTCGACCGTAGGATTTCCTTCCGTTTTCGGTGGAAATTCTACCAGTTCACGGACTGCCCGGCATTGTCGCGCCCCTAATTGAATCGCCCGTGAGATATGTTCTCGTTCGTCGTCGGATTGGCATTCGTGAACATTGCACTTCTACATCTCTCTCTCTCCCCCCCCTCTCTCTCTCCCCCTCTCACCCTTTCTCTCCCTCACTCTTTCATGTTATACAGCTACCTCGTTTACATATTCGAGGTTGAACTTATCGATCCTACTTTCGTAAAAGGGCTTTGCAGACGTTAAAAACAAAAGAGACCTGCGATGCAGTATGAGTATGACCTGCCAACGACGATTTTCAAAGGAAACACGCTCGCTCAGCGTTGATCGCGAAACCAAAGCTTCTCAAGAGTCGTTCTTTGTGTCAAGAAAGAAAAGTGAGACGAAGAGGATAAGAGAGTAAGAGGATAAGAGAGTAAGAGAGTAAAAGAGTAAGAGAGTAAAAGAGTAAGAGAGTAAGAGAGTAAAAGAGTAAGAGAGTAAAAGAGTAAGAGAGTAAAAGAGTAAGAGAGGAGGCAAAAGAGACTAAGAGAGGAATGAAGGGAGGATCTTCTCTAAATCTAAATCACTAAAGGAAAAGATGCTCTGACATTGTGAGTTGGACTTGAAGGCATACAGAGTCTAGTGTTCTTAGCCACGAAGCAACATCCGCGTGGTCACGGCCCATTGTACACAAAGATTCCGAACCCAGATTTACTAATGTGTTTCAAGCACACAAAGATATGCGATCCGCTAGTCTTTATAATCCTTTCTATGAGCGTCGATACTCCTTCATTCTTCGACTTTTTATTTCCTTGTTCCCGCAGTCAGCCGCATTGGATCATCAACATTTCCTTATACTCTGCCGGTGTAGTGTCACTGATGTTCGGCGAGGGATCAAAGCTCTTACACAAGACATTCTTGCTGAATACCTCTTGACCTTGACCGTGCCAATATTTCAAAGCATCAACTGTTGTCCAGTCCACACTATTAAGTCGAATATTACAGAAACAATACCTTCACATTGTGTTGAGAATTTAATAAAAAAGACAAAATTTTCAAATCTTTAGAAAGTTATTCACGGAATGAATTTGAGGAAACGTGCAAAATTGTGCTAGGAAAATATTGTCACAATTTTGAGTTAAATTTACACCTTTCAGAGAACGTTTCCTGCAAATTGTGACGAGCAATTGTAGCGTTTGTATAACTTGAGTGGATAAACAGAGAGTTCATAGTCGCCATCAGAGTTGTCAGCGAAATCTGAAATTTCAACTTGCTACTGGCTTACGTAGAATAAGATTTTCAAGATCAGTTTAAATTTGAATACGACAGCACTGAGATTCATTAAATCCGTTGAATTCCTTTTGTAAACATCAAAATTCATGATTCACCGAACGATTCCCTGAAGTTACTAACTAAAGATAATCTTGAATACCCTTGGTTGAGGCGGACTGTTCCGTTTAGTTTTGATAAACCCAGTTATCCAGTGCTGCCAATCTGACCGGCAAATTATAAAGTCTATCTTTGTCCAATATTAAATCCACCGCAAACCTGTACGCGGTACTCATGCTTCATGTTGGTCTCTAAATCCGCAATTCACAGAGGTCTGGAGCATTTAGTCCGCAAACCGCGATGACCTCGTTGCTCTGGCAGCGGATGCCCAACCATATTAGGAGTACCATCGTCTACAGTTTCTCTCTGAAATAACACTATTTACGATTTCTGCAGTCTCTTTGTCGCTTCACTTGTTACTAATTCGATTGTCTAACTCGGGTCGAGAGACAGAAAGGAGCCAGTCAGAGAATTATGGTTGATGTTGAGATCAACTTGGTAAAAGAAGGATACATAATATGATGCATTCTTTCCCAACTCGAATTTTCAACCAGTATCAATCCTCTTCAAACTTGGCTATTTTGTAGCCCTATATGTCTGAACTTTTGAGGCAAAACCATTATTATTTCAATCCTTATTTCTCAATTAGAAAACTTTATTTTAACGATTCTCCCAGGAGACATCACCAAATTAAACTAAATTAATTTTAAAATGTAGTTTTTTTATTATACTTTTTTATCCTCGAAGAAAAAAATGGACGAATCCGTCATTTCTGTAATATTAAATAAAATAATAATTTTATTTAAAAAATAATGAAACAGACCGAATCCATTTCAAATCGGGCAGGTTCTACACTTTAAGTCGAAGAATCTCACGGGGACAAAATATGTTGTTTTTTAGAGGAAATTAGGCCACACGTATTTTTGCGATTTGTGAAAAAAAAATTTCTACAAAGTTATAGGTATTTGAATTTTTTGCTTTGTTTTTCAAAAAAACCCAAATTTTTTCTTTAAACTTCTATAATTTTTTACCTAATTAAGATATTTAAGATTTCTTCTCAGATTCTGGTAGCGTTTATTGTCTTCTCTCGAAATCCGCCAGAAAATTTTAAAAAATGCCCAAAATTAACAAAATGGCGGTGGCTTTTCTGATTGGATTCGCCACAAAAGTTATTTAGCCCGCATAAAACGCACAATATGTCTTCCCTATGATTGTACAAATTCAACAAAAAATTGGAAAAAAATATAAGTGTGGGTTTTTTTTTAGAAAATCGACTATAAATATTCTCAGAAAAACAGCGACCATTTTGTTAATTTTTAACATTTTCTAAATTTTCTGGCGGATTTCGAAAGAAGACGATAAACACTACCAGAATATGGGAAGCAATCTTAAATATCTCAATTAGGCCAAAAGTTATAGAAGTTTAAAGAAAAAATTGGGTTTTTTTTTAAATCAAAACAAAAAATTCAAATAACTTCGTAGAAACATATTTTGTCCCCGAGAGATTCTACAACTTCAAGTGTTGTAAAACCTGTCTGATTTGAAGTGGATTCAGTGAACAGAATAAATTGTGAACATCGTCCGTTTCTGCGTCACTGCGCGTCAAGTATTTTCAACTTCATTCAAAACAGATGAGTCCCTGCCGCACAATGCCAGTGGTTCAGAATTGAATTTTTGCGGACAAATCAGTCTACACTTCTACAGGACACAATGTTTATCCGATTAAGACGTTTATTTTTTTAAATTGAAGCTGAATAAATTCGCCAGTGACCCCTTGATGTTGATTTTTGACTTTTTGGTTTTGAAAAATTTTATGTAAACAATAAAAGTAGAAAAAATGTTATTTTCAGAAAAATCAATATCTTATCCTGACAAAAATGATTTGTGTAAACTGAATATCAAGTAAAATCAATGCGCTTGCGATTAAAGTACGTAAATAATCTATTTGATAAGTAACTTAATTTTTATAAAGAAAATTTTATAAACAATTACTCTAATGTGCCATTTTAGCACGAGATAATTCTTCTCTTCGCTATAATTGCTGAAATTTATTACGAAAGTGTCTTCCAGTAACAAAATATTGACAAATATTAGGAATTGTTATTGTTAGAAACATATTTTATAAACAACAAATATTATTAAGAAATTTTATATAAACACACTCGAATTTGACATTTTAAGTTGGGTAAAGCTGTGTGTTCCTTCATACATTTTTTTTTATCAATAATCTGTAATTATTACTAATGTATTATTTTTGTTGATAACGATGCAGAGCCGTAATAAAAAAATAAAACATTAGTGACAATTACAGATTATTGTTGAAAATAAAATGTATGAAGGAACATACAGCTTTACTCAGCTTAAAATCTCAAATTTGAGTATTTGTTTATAACATTTGTTTCTGACAATAAAATTTTTTCATTTTTGTCAATATATTGTTACCATACTTTCATAACAAACTGTAGTGATTTTAAGCCAGAAAATTTTCTGCTTAAAAATGTCAAATGAGTATTTGTTTATAACAATAACAATTCTTAATTTTTGACAGTGTTTTTGTTACTGGCTGACACTTTCATAATAAATCTCAGTAATTTTAAGCCAAAAAAATACTTTTTTCTACATGAAAATGTTAAATTCGAGTATGTATGTATAAAATTTGTTTATAATAATAAAAATTCTTAATTTTTGTCAATTTTTAGTTACTAGATGACATTTTCGTAATAAATTTCAGCAATTATAGTGAAGAAAACATTTTTCTTGTGTTAAAATGGCACATGAGAGTAATTGTTTATAAAATTTGTTTATAACAATTAAGTTACTTATCTAATCGATTATTTACGTACTTTAATTGCTAATGCATTGATTTCACCTGATATTCAGTCTACAGAAATCATTTTTGCCGAGTTAAAATAATGATTTTTCTGAAAACAACATTTTTTCTACTTTTGTTGTTTACATAGAATTTTGAAAAAACAAAAACTCAAAAATCGGCTTAGAGAAATCATTGGGGCATTTATTCAGCTTTAATTTAAAAAAAAATCTAAATCGGATAAAAATTGTAACTTGTAGACTGATTTGTCTGCAAAAATCCAATTTTGAACCACTGTGCGCCGCTAGAGTAGAGGATATATTTCCACGAAATATTTTGGAATTTTTGCCTACTCTCTTTTACACTCCTAGATTTTAAATAAACACTACAAATACCAATCTATTCATATAATGACAATACAAATATCAGATTTGTATTGTCAGATTAAAAAATATTTATATCTTGTCATTATAATCAATGAGTTAAGTGTTTATTTAAAATCTAGCAGTGTGAAAGAAAGTAGGCGAGAATTCAAAATCAATAATAAAAAAACTACATCTCAAAATTAATGTGGTTTAATTTGAGAAATAAAGTTTTATAATTATTGAGAAATGTGGATTAAAATAATAATTATCTAGAAAAAGATTATTGCTGTCATAAAGCTTCCCGTCAAACGGGGCAACTTCGGACATTTGGGGTAATTTCGAACAGTCCTAGATTCATTGCTTAAATTATTCAAAGTGGTTTTAATTAGGATGTGGAACCAGTTAAGGCTTAAACTGATTCCATATTCTAGTTGGAACCGTTTTGAGTAATTTAAAGTATCAATTTAGGGCTGCCCGAATTTACCCCACATGTCCGAAGTTGCTCCGTTTGATGGTATTAAAATACCTTTCTAAACCACTAAGCATAAAATTAATTTCATAGAATAATATGTGTTTAAAAAATTCTCTGCGCATGAAAATGGTGAAACTACCATGACCGATATCTCGATAACCATGCACTATGGTGGTGAGTCGATTTGCCTCAAAAGGTCGGGCATATGGGGCTACAAAATAGCCAAGTTTCAAGAGGATCGGTAAATGTGCAAAATTCGAGGTGAGCTAAGTTGGAAAAGAATGCATCATGAATATGTTAACTGCAAAAAATACTACAAGAAGAGCAGAAAAAAAGGGGAAATGGAAAAAAAAGAATGAAAAAAAAGAAAGAAGAATAAGAAAAGAATCACATCTTTCGATTACAGTGAGACTGTCACGGTTGTTTGGTAGTTACTTGGTGTCAATATCAAGTAATCGTGATAAAATTGGAAATACCACCGTGATTCGATGTACACTTGAAGGGTTTTCTATATTCCTTTTCAGTTTCAGCAATGAAAAGGAATCAATATCGCGCCACCTCTTAAAACCTCTTTCTTTGTCGTCATCGAATACGAGGATTTTTTTATCCTTAACAGGAATCTTCTGCATTTCCAGCAACTTTATCAAATTTAACGCCTTTTTATCCATTAAACTATATGTTGAAAAAATTCCTTTGAGAGAAGACTTTGAAAAACTGGAAGCTAAAATAGAATTACGAATTTCAGATGGGAACGAAATTCTTTGATTAAATCGTCTCGAATCTCCAACAAGTTTATGTTAACTTGAAATTTAAAGCAGCCTTACTAAATATTTCTCTCAGTGATACTTCTCTGCACATCTGTCTGTGGTTTGGATTTGAGTTCTAGCGGCGAGTTATTAACTTATCCTGAACCAGGTGGATATATTAAAGAACTGTGATTTAAGTTTTAACTACATCTAGCCTATTAATTTTCGTTGAAATAAATTTGTTTTAACAACATCTAGCCTATTAATTTTCGTTGAAATAAATTTGTATACATATTAAAAGTATAAATAAAGTCGTTAACACTGAGTTGTAAATAACTTCATTTCTTTGCCTCTTTCCTTCGCAAAAAAAATTTTTATCCGCAGAAGAAATCAAGTAGTTCCAACAGCTTCCGATAACTTGCTAACCGTGGCTATTTGTTTGAGTCTGAATCTCAATCTACACGGTGTGATAGCTACTATGTTTGTTCCATTTGCCCAAGAGCAATCTGGAAGGAACTTTACGGCCCTTAGATGGAACGGGCCAAGGGTGGGAGATCGTTCTCCAACTACAGACTCGTTTCGACGTCTCGTTAAGAGCAATAACTGTGTACCATGGTACGGAACTCTAATTGTTACTCGGCAAACGAATCGAGTACCCTGAGTTTCTCCAAGAACAGCCGATATGACGCGGGTTCAAGTTTTCCCCCTGGTATAAACCCATAAGCAATCTTGTGCCTTTCAATTCTCTCTCGCTGTTCTAATCATTACGTTAATGCTCTTTCAAGTGAATTCTACATATTCTTGATGCAATTCAAAGTTTTCATATAAAACATTTTTAAAAATTAATATACAACATTGCTGAGTGAAATTTTTTCAATTAAATTCTTTTCTGTGGTTTCTGTTACATTTTTTTCAACGAAATTCTTTTTTTAGTTTGTATTAAATTTTTTTCAATGAAATTCTTTTTTGTGGTTTCTATTACATTTTTTTCAACGAAATTCTTTTTTTTGTGGCTCTATTAAATCTCCACATCTGGGATCTTCATCACTCTCTTGACTGGACATAGTGGGTTGAATTAATGCGAGTCAATTACGAGCTAGCAGAATGGTTACCTCATTCGTGGAGATTTCCAAATTCACTAGGATGGAAGCGCGCAGAAATCCCATACCGGAAAGTTAAGCCAAGCTCGATTCCAGCGGACGATAGTACGAAAAGTTACGGGATTTCGCATATAAAGGGGCGGCGAGAGAGGCGAATCAAGGGTTGGAGAGGTGGGGGTTAACTTGTACGTATACATAAAAGAAAGAAAGAGAAAGAAGTAGAAAAATTCCCCTTTTGCGGGTTTATCCGGTTCAGTGTAGTAGCCGAGCTACCAAACTACCTGCAGGAGCGGCGGAAAAATGCATTTTCCAACGGTTAGAAAATTTATGGACGTCGGACAATGGACCGGGCCGGGCGTTGGCGATGTTGCTTTCCGCGTTAGCTATTCTACAAAGGTGCGACTCCACGGCACTTTTTT
Organism: Euceroptres primus; assembly: GCA_037177015.1. Lineage (NCBI taxonomy): Eukaryota > Metazoa > Arthropoda > Insecta > Hymenoptera > Figitidae > Euceroptres > Euceroptres primus. The sequence goes on along the minus strand of JBAGKK010038876.1, from coordinate 3,348 downwards.
CCATCGTCTCTCCTTTGGAACCAATAATTTCCATTCCCTATTTGTATAAGAGTGTCGAAAAATAGCGCGCATCCCTGTCGAGATCGTGCGGACACAACGTCTCAATTCTCGGCCAACTTCCGCGAAGAAGGCGGAGACAGACCTAAAGGTCCAAGTTTTTCAGCAAGTGAAGCGCGTTCTTTTAGCATTCGAGGGAATCGACTGAATCGACTCCAGTTTCGACGGCATTCCGCTTGATTCTTCCCGTTCCACCATAGTTGAGGTTGTCTCAGCGCCGATAAAAAGCCGTCCAGCGGCGATCAGACTCGCCAATCGGTCGAGAAGATGATCACGCTGGTCGATCCAAAAGACGTGGACATTCCTGAATGAGGAGATTTCGCTTTCACGGTCATTCGACCACGCGTCTGTTTGCCAATAACCGGGTGGAGACAAGAAAGCCACAAAAACGCCTCGAAAACAATCGCGTCGATCGCTCCGATTATTTCGGGACGATGTCGTTAATTTGGCGGCTTCTTGAACCTGATGCCAGATCAGGGGCCAAGGATTCTCCAAAACTTGCGAGTTTTGTCGTCCTCACCACCCTAAATCAACTCTTTCGATGCAAAAACATCCTGTCGAATCGATGAAGCAATCGCTTTGTTACGTCGCCTACAAAAAAGTCTCTCCGAGTCACAACAAAACTTTTTTCCATCTGGGTGATAGCAGTTTAAAGCAGCTACACATACATGTTTTCGAACTAACAGCTTCATTTACAAATTTTATTTCATTATTTTAAACAGAGAAAGGTTGCTTACACTGGAAAAAATTATTTTTTGTAAAATGTGCCTCTGCTATTTTATTAGTCACAGTGACTATTCAATTTTGGTACTGTTCAAAGGATTCATTTCTCGATTATGAGTGGTTCTTAGTCGCCCAAACAAATTAGTTTCATCAATTAATAAAATAGCAGAGGCATATTCTGCCGTGATTTCAAAGAACACCGTTAACTGCATTTCGGATGAGTCCCCTGCACGCACTAACCACAACTGCGTGCAGGTGACTCACCCGAAATGCAGTTAACGGTGTTCTTCCAAATCACGGCAGTATTTTACAAACGAAGTAGTTCTGTAGTATTTCAAAAATACGTAGTAGGTTCATTTTCGGAGAGCTTTTACTCCAATTGCCAAATATTTCTAATGCAAAATTTTGCGCTCACAAAACGTCAAGTTTATAGTGTGAAGATTGATCACATTTGAAATGAAATAGTATCCTAAAGCATCAATAGGTTTATCCTCGATGGAGTACGAAATTCGAACGCAAATGGTTGTCGATTGAGAAAACGGAAATGGCAATTTAGGTTCTAAATTATAGAATCTTGTTGATGGAACTAGTCTGGATTTGGACTGCAAGGATGCAGTTTACGCCTTCGCTGACACGTAAGAGGTAATCGTAAACCTCCAAGATTTCCAGTCACGTTCGAAAGGTCCATTCGGGCTGCCATGCTGTCACGAAAGTCCATTCTTAACGTTCACCCTCTGCTTCGTGTACGCGTTACGTGTTATTCGCAACGAGCATAGAAGAAGGGGGTGGTGAGGGGACAGTTTGCGGAAGATGGGAAAAGGTAAAGTGCAAGAGGGAGAGGGAGAGAGAGAGAGAGAGAGAGAGAGAGAGAGAGAGAGAGAGAGAAATCCTTTCGTCTGATCTCGTCGCGAACCTTTCTCGATTGTCGCTTTTTCTTGCTCGTCCCGTTTTACGTGTTCGTACGGAAGTTTTTTCCGAGAGCCTTCAGTCCGAGTGGAGGTTTTATTATACTGAAGAAAACGAAGGCAAGAGAAGAACTACGTCCCTTTTGTCTTCATTGAAACCATTTCTAAGCCAAGGGATTGTTAAAGTAATCCGTGTTCCACTTTTTATTTCACTAGATTTTAAAAGGCACACTTCCAATATTTAACATGTTTCGTATTTTCCTTTCAAACCGATAGTGAAATTTGTCAAGAGGAAATTTGTTCTATACGAACGAATTCAAACAAAGTTTTTCACAATCATGTCATATTAGAAAGTTGATTTAACTTGCCCAATATGAGTTGGCTTTGAAATTGACTACTATTAATTCTCTCTTAAGGGGACTAAGAAGGTTTCAACGGTCGAAAATAAAGAAAACTTCATGCGTGGATTGCCGGGATATGAATAAATCTACGAGGTTGTTCTTTTCAATATCATTTACTACATTATTATAGATTGAAAAAATGTATTGACCAGTTCAAAATTGTTTTAAAAAAGAAAGTTGTTAATAATTATGTTAAGTCGCATTTTTCTTACATGATCTTCTGTTGTGCATGATTGCCGGTGAACTAATCAAAATTTTTCAAAAATTCTTTTTTAGGCTTCTTCAGGAAAAATGTTCGCATGGAGTGATCCTGAAAAATAATTGTTAAATCTATTTTTTAAAATTTTATAATAAAAAAATAACTCGAATTTTTTGTTCTTTAACCACCATTTTGTCAATTTTAATTCGATTTTCAATCTGTCAGGATCACTTCATCCAAATACTTTTCCTAAAGAAGCCTAAAAAAGAATTTTTTAAAAATCTGAATTAATTCACCGTCAATCATGCCCAACAAACGCTCGTACAAGAAAAATGCGACCTAACATAATTATAAATAACTTTCTTTTTTTAAACAATTTTAAACTGGCCAATGCATTCTGTCAATCTATAATAATGTAGTAAATGCTGTTGAAAATAAAATATCCCGGCAATCCACGCATGAAGTTTTCTCTATTTTCGACCGTTGAAACCTTCCTAGTCCCCTTACTACTGCGGTCCTGATGAAGAAACTGTAAAACTTCATTTCATTAAAAATTGTAATTAAATCTCGAGATAATTAGGTCACGATTAGCATATCTACAGCGATTTTCGAGAAATTCTTGACGATGAAACAATACATCTGCACTAAAGTGTAGCATATCTACAAATATAAATATAAATAATACATTATTAACCTTTTAGAGACCATCGTAACCGTTTATTGATATTATAAAAATGTTTATTTTTTAAAATAATTCCTAAGCTTTTCATTTTAAAATTCTGAGAAAATTTCATAAGGTTTTGCAAAATTCACTGGAATGATTTTGTCGTAAATGAAGAGAAGAAAAAATTTATAAATATAAATTGTTCTAAAAATACAAAAAGTAAATTTTTTAATTGTTATTTTGTAAAGCTACTCATTCAGTTAAGACTTTTTTCAATTAAAAAAATGAAAATGTAAACGTTAGAACTTAGTAATTTTAAATTTCATACAGTTTAAAAATATTATTCTGACAAAATTTAAAACAATTACAGGTAATATTTTAAAATTTGATATTATGTAT
>JBAGKK010038865.1:0-10614 GCA_037177015.1 Euceroptres primus | reverse complement strand
TTAAAGAAATTGGCGGGTGGGGTAAAATTTTCCAAAATTGATTTATCAAACGCTTATCAACAGGTATTATTGGAAGAGGGAAGTAAAAAATATACGTCGATTACGACCCATAGAGGTTTATTTTGGTATAATCGTTTACCTTACGGTATAGCGTCTGCTCCTGCGGAATTTCAAATGATCATGGATGAGATAACAGCAGATTTTCTGGGAGTAGATTTTTTTTTAGATGATGCATTCGTCACAGGAAAAACGGAGGCGGAGCATGACGAAAAATTAGATGAACTGTGTAGACGATTATGTAAAAGCGGGTTAAGAATCAATAAAAATAAATGTGTTTTCAAAGCCGATAAAATACAGTGACTGATTATTGATAAGGTAGGAATCCGACAGACATTAGATAAAACTAAAGCAATTGTAGATGCTCCAACCCCAGTAAATATTAAACAGTTGCAATCATTTCTGGGTCTAGTAGCGCATTTCGGAAAGTTTATAGAAAATAGGGCAACAAAGCTTAAACCATTATAGGATTTACTGAAGACAAGTAATAAGTGGTTCTGGAGCGAATTATGTGAAGAGGCATTTATTAAAATTCAAAAAGTTATTGCTTCGTTAAAAGTACTAGTACACTACGATCCCAACTTAGAATTAATATTGGCATGCGATGCATCACCGTATGGGTTGGGAGCAGTAATTTCCCACAAGATGGAGAATAATCAAGTGCGACCTATTGCCTTTGCATCACGGCGACTGAATCAAGCAGAAACGCATTACGCTCAGATTCATAGAGAGGCAGCGGCTATTATTTTTGGCGTGGAAAAATTTTATATGTATTTATACAAAAGGGATTTTGTACTCGAAACCGATCATAAACCACTGACCTTGATTTTTGGTCCTAAGTGCGGCATTCCGTTTATAGCGGCGAATAGATTACAACGTTGGGCATTATTTTTATCAGCGTTTCAATTTAAGATTAGATATATCAAATCTAAAGATAATGCAGTTGCTAACAGCCTGTCACGACTGCCTATGGAAGAGGAAACCATTGATAAAAGCAAAAACTCTGAATTAAATATTAACATTAAATATATTAATGATCGCGGGTTTATCAACGCTAAAGAAGTGGCTCAACAAACACTTAAAGATAACGTACTATGTAGAGTCATGAGAGCAATTCGAGATGGTTGGCCACCCATCACAGTAAAAATGGACAGTGGGTTGGCACCTTTTTACATAAAACGCAATGAACTGAGTATCGAGAGTAATTGCGTTCTTTGGGGTTATCGAGTGATTAAACCAGAAATATTAAGAAAGGAGATCTTAACGGAACTGCACGCCAGTCATTTTGGCATTGTTCGCATGAAGGAAATAGCCAGATCTTTTTTCTAGTGGCCAGGTTTAGATTCAAATATAGAAACGGTGGCAAAGAATTGTAAGGAATGTTTAGAGGCTGGGGGTAATCCTCCAAGAACGCAATTGCACCCTTGGACATGGACACAGAAGCCGTGGTTCCGAATTCACATGGACTTGTTAGGGCCATTTCACGGGGATAGTTTGATAGTTTTGGATGCACACTCAAAGTGGCCGGAAGCAATTAATATGAAAAATAATATCACTTCAAAGAAAACGCTTAACGTACTAGACAATTTATTTGCCCGACATGGTTTCCCCTTTCAAATTGTGTCAGATAATGGCACTACGTTCACGAGCGCCGAATTTAATCAGTTCACCAGTGCAAGAGGCATTAAGCATACCTTTTCACCAGTTAATCATCCAGCTACTAATGGCGCAGCAGAAAATTTCGTGGGCACCTTCAAAAATAAAGTTAAAAAAAATTGGAAAAGCGGTTCGTCCTTGGATGAAGCAATAACAAAGTTTTTACCTGACTACCGTACGACAATAAATGCAACTACGGGAGCTTCTCCTGCGTCATTGATGTATAAACGCGAATTGCGTTATAGATTCTCTTTATTGCGCCCACTAGTAGAACTGAACGTAGACAAACGTCAAGCTTTACAAATTAAAAACGGGCCTAAGCCAAAAAATCGAAACTTCAGTGTTGGTGAAAAGGTCATGGTTAAAGACTTTAGAAAAACTTATGAATTATGAAATTAGAATGGACATCGGCTCTAATTGTAGAACAAAAGTCACCAGTCACGTTCACGGTAAAATTAAACGATAATTTGATAGCTAAAAGGCATGTTAATCAAATCCGTAAAGGATGCATTGCAGAGGAAATTGAAAAATGTCAAACATCGAGCATACAAACGCGCAGGCGCTCACCACGATTAGCACTTAAATAATTAGTGTGCGCTATCCGAGCACTAAATTATGTAATTTAATATTACAAAAGACAAGATTGCGGTAGGTTAAGAGAAAAGAAACAGAAAATAGATCACATCAGTTTTTTGTCACGGGGGAAAGATGTGGTATACGCGTACATTGTATATATAGAGATAAGGATTACGCGCATGCTCATCATGAGGAGGAAAGGACGCTTTGCGCCAGTCTTGTATCACCCGGATTTGAGATATCTTGAATAAAGTGGTCTGATCTGAAATGTGACTTATTATTGAAGAATACCACACAAAGAATACATGCCGAAATCAAGAGAGCGGAAGATATATTGTTAGAATTCCGTTCAAGGAAAACGTAGTCCATTTAGGCGAATCATATACGACCGCGGAAAAACGATTCTACGCACTCGAGAGATCTTTAGCGAAAAAACCGGACATGAAAGCGAAATATATCTAAAATCTAAAGGCATACGAAGAGAGTCATCACATGGCTGAGGTAAAAAACATATCTACTCGTGAGGGCTATTATCTACCTCATAATGCAGTGATCAAAGAGTCAAGTCTGACAACGCAACTTAGCCCAGTTACGACGGCTCGGCCAAAACGACAACTAGCTTATCACTAAATGATACTCTTATGGTAGGTCCGGCAATTCAAGACAACTTGTTTTCTATACTCACTCGTTTCCGCTCATATTCCATTGTCACAAATCGTGCAATTGTTTTACGCACTCGGTATTTTGGGTCCAGTTATCGTGCAGCTTTATTACTGGAAAATTTATTCGAAGCCACTTCTCAAGCGTTTCGTCATCTATCATTTGACAAAACGATTTTTTGGTCCGACTCGACAATAGTTTTATATTGAATAAATACTCCACCTCATTTATTGAAAACCTTTGTTGGTAACCGCGTTACAGAAATCCAAAAAATCTCAAGTTCATATGAGTGGAGCCATGTGAGCTCAAAACGCAATCCCCCTGACCTCGTGACCTCGTGTCTCGTGGGCTTTTGCCTAGCGAATTTGTCAATGCAGATCTATGGCAAAGCGGTACTTCGTGGCTAAGTGAAAACGAAAACCTCTGGCCTCGATCTAAATTGGAAATCGTAGAAATACCAGAAAGGCGTACAAGTGTATCACATGTTACAAAAATCGAAACAAAAAACACTTTAGGGAAAATCGAAAAATTAAATTTTTTTGACAAATTTCATTCAAATGATGATCTTGTCGTAGTAATGCTGGTTGCTTTTGTGAGTAGGGAAGGACAGCATTGTTTAATATACCGCCTACACGCAAAACGCCTTCTGAATCAATAAAGGGAGTCAAGGGAGCTAGTTTGCCTTCTAAGGCTCACTGTGATTTTAAAGTTTTTAATTCCTGAGGAAACGCATTGAGTTGAATAATTTTGATTATTTTTGTTCTCGCATTTTTCAATTCTTAAATTGAGAGTTCACCCAGTAATTTTTCGTTCGATTTCGCGTTGTGAGTGACTCGTAAGCAAAATGCTGTTAATCGCATTTGCACTCACAACGCGAAATCTAACGAAAAATTACTTGGTGCTCTCAATTCAAGAATTGAAAAATGCGAAAACTAAAATAATTAAAATGATTCAACTCGATGCGTTTCCTTCGGAATTAAAAGCTTTAAAATCGCAGTGAGCCTTAGAAATCAAATTAGCTCCCTTGACTCCCTTTTTTGATTCAGAAGGCATTTTGCGTGTAGGCGGTAGATTAAACAAAGCTGACCTTCCTTACTCACAAAAGCATCCAGCTTTGCTGCCACAAGATCATCATTTGACAAAGATTATAATTCGCGAAGAACACATCAAAATGATGCATGGAGGCACACAAGCTACGCTTAATGCTCTGCACAGAGATTTCTGGATTGTAAACGGAAGAAAGGTAGTAAAAACCGTGATTCGAAAATGCGTTATCTGTACACGTGCTAAACCTGCTACACCGCAGTACCCGATGGGAAATCCCCCAAAAAGTCGCCTCTCTCTTAATCGCGCGTTTCTAGCTTCGGGAATCGACTATTATGTTCCCTTTTATATAAAAATGAAACGACATCGCAACCGAACACAGGTTAAAATTTATGCGGCTATCTTCGTATGTCTCGCAACCAAAGCAATTCACATCGAGCTTGTGGCTGACCTGACAACTGAAGCTTTTTTAGCGGTACTATCTCGATTTTTCAATAGAAAGGGTAAAAGCTCTGATTTATATTCGGATAATGGCACAAATTTTTTGGGTGCCAAAAACGAAATCGAAGACATTCCAAATTTATTGCAATCACAAACTCATAACGAAGCCGTGAAAAGAGCTCTTACCGAGAAAAATATCGCGTAGCATTTTATCCCTCCAAGATCTCCCCACTTTGGTGGGCTCTGGGAGGCGGCAGTAAAATCGTTTAAGCACCACATGCTTCGCGTGATTGGCGGAAAATTATTGGAAGACGACGAATTATTTACTTTTACAATTGAGGTAGAAGCAATTCTGAAGTCGCGGCCAATAACTTCCAATCTTTCCGACCCCTATGATTTAGCCGTTCTCATACCTGGTCACTTCCTCATTGGTGACTCATTTGCAAACAGGCCAGAACAAAACCTGGAGGAAATTCCTTTAGGACGTTTATCGTCTTGGCAGCACGTACAACAGATGCGTCAACATTTTTGGAGACAAGGAGTACCTGCTAGGTACTGTACCTCTAGAGCCCCAAAAAAGGTGCTTTTTGAGATATTTTTTCAAGTAAAAAAACAGTTAAAAATATTTGGATACTTTTTTACTGTATATGAACCAAAAAAACCTAATCAAAACCGAATATTAATGAAAATTTCCACTGTTCTAACGAAAACTACGATTTTTGATGAAAATTTTTAAAATATTTGTACTTATAAAAATATTAAAAATGGATAAAGTCATTTATATTTGTGGTTCATATAGAGTAAAAAGGTATCAAAAATAAGAAAATGACAATTACTTCTGTTTGCGTTACGAATTCCGGACGCTATCGTGTACGCCGTCCTACTACTTCGGCGGCAAGACATGCCAGTGCTCCACACGGTTTACTCCGCAATTTTGAAATATTTTGGTGTCATTTTTTTTAAAACTTTGTTTAAAAGTTGATGAAAAAATCCCTGGAAGATTGATTGTCTATCCTGTTTTTTTATTTGAAAAAAAAAGAAAATTCTCAAAAGCACCTTTTTTCGGGCTCTAGAGGGACTGACCCCCTTAAACGTTAAGAAGAAATGGCACAACGGCGAAACTACCAACGTGAAGATCGGCGATGTCGTTACCCTGCGTAAAGAAAATGTGTCCCCAATGCAATGGATTCTTGGCCGTATCATTGCTCTTCACCCTGGTAATCATGATATTTTCCGAGTGCTTACGGTGAAAACTGCTCGAGGTAAATACAAACATAGCGTGAAGAAAATATCTCCACTGCCAATCGAATCAATGAGCGCCGTCTAGCCTTTAAAAAGGGTAATATTTACCATATTAATTTGTTCTCATGTAAACATTTCATATTTCTTCAAAACAATTTTATTTTTATACTTTATTACATGTCTAGCTCATAATATATAATGTTTATGTAAATTGTACCTTAATTGGAAATCGTATCATTTTTTAAAATCGAATCACCTTCATGTCTTCTCTATTTTTATTGAAAAAAAAATAAGATTTGATTATTTCGAACGTGACCGTTCAAAGGGGCCGGAATGTTGAGGCTTAACGAAAATTTATAGATCTCGAGTTCATTATTTGCTTGGAACTTGTGTTTTCGAGAATTATCCTTTTCCATCAGCGAGCTCGATTTACTATCGCAAAATTTTAATAACGGTCAGGCAGATGTTTGCCGCTTTCAGGAATTGTCTAGTTTAAATCCTCGTTTATGATTTCGAGAACAGATGTCTAATTTTATTGAGGGCATTGTCCAGCTCGTCGTGTCTCGGTAGCTTTCTTAACCCCTTACGCCCCTTGCTAATCCTCAACTCTGTAACCTGTTTCATCCCAGAACTTCAGGACGTTTCTAATTTGTATATCTACGTCATCAACTACGTCAATAGCACTCCCACTTCAATTTGTCATCGTCGATCCCACCTTCAACACCGATTCCTGCACTTGAAATCGTCAATCGGCAACGAGAGTTACCCTAACAAACAATCCTTGTGTCTGATCGGCTAGAAATAAAATAATCGCTCGCGAACCACTAATTGTATTCTTCCAATCTTTAAGAGTTTACCTTTGAATAGACATTAATTTTATTTTAATCGATTTAACGACTTATTTTAGGGATCCTTGTTCCTAACTGTTCCAAGGAGTGATCACTAACTAACGTATAAGCTTTTCCGGTGTCGTGATCCGCAACGCAACAATGATAACATTGTTCGTATGTGACCATCCAGGAAGAAAGGGACCTAACGCTCGGAAGCTGAATGTTACAGAAGGAGCGATTGAGGAGACGGTTCAACACAGTAACTCCATAAGAGGGTCTCACTTCGCAGTTTAATAACAAATTGGATTTTTAAGATCAAAGAATAATTTTTTTATTATGTGGGACTCTAGTAACAATCAGTCTGAGGTCAGCCGGGTGTCAGAGTCTGGAACCCTCTGGCGGCAGAATGACGCCAGCAAACATCCGCCTTTGAAGGTCCGGCTGCAGCCAGAGCCTGCAATCCAGACTTTGAAATCGCTCTGTGGTCTCCCTACATTCTCTTCACAACGCCTCTGTAATTCCTCTGCAGTTATTCTGCATTCTGTTCTTACTGCTATAATAACAATAAAAATTTTTTAACCGAAGTCAATCCATGATTTTGTGTTCGCTTTTGAATTCCCATGGCAAATATTCCTAGAAACATGAAAGTTAATTTGCAGATTTCACATATGAAATTTTTCTCATTTCATCACTACACTAGCAATCCTTGAATCTTCGAGTTCTCTTGATTTTCATTTGAAAAAAAAGAGATTACTTATTTTCTCCTAACTGCGATGAATAAAATTTGTAAAAAAATTTCACACAGTATAACAGGAGACCAAGAGGCTGAACAAAACAGAACTCTACTGCTCTCACTTTTTAATAGAAATCACTGTTCACAATAACCATTTGCACCGAAAAATTAGGTTTCAACTCGAAATAAAAATAAAGTCACTATTCACGAATGTATTTCACTTAGCACATTGAGGAATTTAGAATATTCGAGGATTATTGGTGTATTTTAACCGACATTTGGCATGAGAAAACACAAGGACGCTCTTGCACGTTTATACTGGTTTATGCTTGGAGTTCATCTTTAATTGCGCATGACACATTCAGGCCTTCAGACGTTGATCTAAGAAAGGTACAATGGGTGCCGTAAACTCCGTATTCTGCAATCTTTGATGACAGAATCTGCGTTTGTACTGAAATGCCTAAATTTGGTATTCCTTAAGTCTACTGCAGATTCTGCGCTTTTCTGTTAAATAAGAATTCATTCGAAGGGCCATGACCAATAAAGAGGGAGGTTCTGGGCCCAGAACCAATTGCATCTTTACTATCAGAAGCGGAGCGAAATTAGAAACATTTCTTTTTTTAAATTCAGAGGGGGTCCAACAGTTGTAATTTGGTACCCAGATTCCCCACAAAAAGTTTTAGATAAAAAAATATCTTATGTTCGCGCATTCACGATAAAGATCAGAATACCGAAAATTAGAGAATTTTTAGTCATTTTGGCTGGAAATTAATTTTTTTAATAATAAATGGGGTTCCAAAAATTCGTATTTATAACCGTAATTATCTCCTCAAAGCTACAAGGCATTTAAAAAACTGCTATACGTCGTAAATGGTACAAAAAGTTGAAAAAAATAAGAAAAATCGTGTTTTTACCTAATTAAATGATACTTTTCTTGTTGTTAACGCTATTTTGATCGACGAAAACAGTTCTAACAGTTAGTAATTACAACTATAATTATTTTCCGACAGCTATACAGCAATAAAAAAACTTATACATCGTAAATAGTCATTAAATTTGGAAAAAGGGGGAAAATCGAGTTTTTACTTAATTAAACGATATTTTTCTTATTCATGACAATTTTATATTTATCAGAATTATTATGTATAATGTTTCAAAAGTTTCTAAGTTAACATAAAAATAAATAAACACATTCACAAAATTGCATACACACAAAAGATAAACTCAAACCTTCAGTTTTGCTGATCTTCTTTATGAACCGAATAAAAATCTGCTTTTGTTTCGAATTGTGGTAACGATTTTCTGTCTTCCAAACCTGAACGAATTATTCTACCTCTTGCTTTTGAAGAACATGATAGTCGAGATACTGCTTTAACTTCCTTTACACATCTTTCCACGTCTTGAGTGTGACACGGATGGCGGAATTCCATTAATTAAAAGGATAGTCACATCCTTTTTTACACATTGCTTCAGCTTGTGGTCAATCATTCGCATTGCCAGTGATGGTAACTTTCTGCAAGTCTACAAGGTCAACGTAATCTTTTACTTTAAAATCCAAAGGAGGAATAATGACTTCTATTATTCCTTTCTAAATGATTTCCTTGATTTCAATATTCATTTATTCACGGAATGTGCTGAGTTCATTTTAAAAACTAGGTTTTGCTTGATCTCTCTTATATGATATTATTAATTCATAATAAAAATTATGATCTTTCTTCAGCAATTGCACCATTTTTTGATCACTGATAATCGGAATACATGTCTTGTTCCAGATTTTCTTCACCTTCTTTGTAACTAAGCTAGAAATTTCGGAAAACGATGGTTTCTTTTTTATTCCTCCGCCTAAAACTTTTTCCCACTCGAAAACGTAGTGGCTCAAGACCTCGTGATGCGTGGGTAGGTTATCATATTTTAACTCACAACAGGCATCTAGTATTTTACACTTTTTTAAATTACTTGAAGACATTTTATTTTAAAATCTTATAAATTAAAATTATATATTTACACTGCTCTTTCTAAAATAATTTAACTCTTAATCAACAAAAGTAACATAACATGACTGAGCAATTAATAGTATTTATAACCATGAAATTATGGACAATTTTTCACTCGTTTCGAGACTTTGAGTTTTTTAAAATTTTATACCAAATTAAATTAATATTTCAATTTTTATCAGACAATTTTAGCTTATGGACGAAATATAAGGATGTATGTAATTAGTAGTAGGAATAACTTATAACAGTGATATTTACTGACTTCGCGTTAAACGTTCAATGATTCATAAATATTTTCTAATGATGATAAACTAAATAAACTACAAAAAAAGTCTTAAATTGGCAATAATTATGACTTTATGTAATTTACTCAATTTTTAAAGACAATTTACGAAGTATAAGGATTTCTTTCATTGCTGAATAACTTTCAGATTTCATTTTTTCAACATTATTGACAATTTACGACATATACGAATTTTTTTAACACCCTATAGCTTTCAGAGGATAATAAAGATTATAAATACGAATTTTCGGAACACTTTTCATCATTAAAAAAATTTATTTCGAGCCGAAATAACTAAAGATTCCCTATTTTTCGTTATTTTGACCTTTATCGTGAATGCGCGATCATAAGATATTTTTTTTATCTATAACTTTCTGTGGGAAATTCGGATATCAAACAAACTTTTGAACCCCCCCTGAATTCGAAAAAAAACATTTTCGCTTCGTCCTAATGTAGGGGGATATTAGTAAATTAATCCTACATAAGCTGGACTCTAAAGAATTAGTAGATTTGGAGTTATGTATAAAAATATAATTTTTTAAAATCATTTTTCTCCGAAACTACTCCAGATATTTTGATTTGTTTTCGTAATGAAAGGTCTGTATAAACGCTAAAAAAATATGTGTATGACGAAATCTGAGCATCCCTAAAAAGGTAAAAAAATGTAGAAAAAAAGCATGTTTGGAAAAAGTCAACGTTTGCATGATCTAGATCCTCGCTATTCGAAACGATTCCTTCATTTTCGAATTCTGCGGAGAAAACTGCATAAACAAATGATAATTAAACTTTGATTATCAGTACCGAAAGTGGTGATATTTTCGACTTCTTATTTTTCAGATATAAAAATTACTCACTTAGCTGCATTTTGGATATTTTTTAAATTTAAGTCGAAATTTAAAATAAGAGCATATAACTTTTTTAGACATACATTATATAGAACACGAATAATTAAATATATATTCGTCGAAGGATTTTCTGTAAATTTAATTTTAAGTGAGAAAAGAAAATACTTCTAATGTTGGAAAATCAACAATAAATGATTTGAATGTTAGAAACACTCTTTATCTTTATTTGATCGAGCAAATACATTATTTAATA
>JBAGKK010038854.1:0-10614 GCA_037177015.1 Euceroptres primus | reverse complement strand
TTATAGATTTCAGGAAGGGAAACAATTTTCAACTATGAACTGCTATTCATATTTTGCGTCGTTTTCAAGAAAAATAAGATTTTCAATCGTTAAAAATAATATTTCTTCAATTTTGGAGATAAAAATCAATTTTTCTCCACTTTGAAGCTCAGAAACCTTAATAATCTCATGAAAAATGTTTTGCACACTGTTTCTGAACTAAAAACAAACGATTTTAAAAACAAAATTTTGAAGTTCGTTAAACTAAATGCTATTTTAGTCGTTTTTATAGATTTTTTATATATTTTTTAAAAAATGTTGTTAAAATATACAAAATAAACGTCTGGTGAGGGTATAGATTTATAGATTTCAGGAAGGAGAACAATTTTAAACTAGGACCTACTATTTATATTTTGCTTTGTTTACGAGAAAAATGAGATTTTTAATCGTTAAAAATGATATTTCTTCAATTTTAGAGATAAAAACCCATTTTTCTTTACTTTGAAGCTTAGGAAACTTAATAATCTCATATAACATGTTTTTTACATTGCTACTAAAGTAAAGAAAAAACGTTTTTAAAACTAAAATCTTGAAGTTCGTTAAACTTAATGCTATTTTAGTCAATTTTTATCGTTTTTTCCAATTTTCTTTTTTTTTTTTGAAAAATTGGTTAAAATACACAATATAAACATCTGTTAAACGTATAATTTTATAGGCTTTAGGAAGGGAAACAATTTTCAACTATGAACTGCTATTCTTATTTTGCGTCGTTTTCGAGAAAAATGAGATTTCTAATTGTCAAAACTGAAAAAACCTTTTTTCTCAAAGACGCGTACGATTTTTTTCTTTCTTGGCTTAAAATAACCGGAGGCATACCGAAAAAACGTACAAAAGAGAGAAACTGGATGTGCAAGCACTTTTGGGTTGAACTTAATCGAGGCTAGCCGTGACTCTACGTGTGACTAATTAGATGCATTATCCTTTCGAGAATATCTTGATGAAAATAATTAATTTTTAATTTCAAGTTTTTACTACAAAAAATGATTATTAAGAGAGACCCCTTAAACGAAAAATTAAAAATAAAAATTGGCTTGCTCATCCCAAGAAGTAAAAGTGAGAATTAAGTCGCTGCTTCTGTCGGACTCGCTCGAGGGATTCCGATAACGAGCTCGCGAATCCATCCATCCATCCAGGCATCAGAGCATCCCGGTGGGGCCCTTATAACCCTCGATTACACATTTACAGGAACAAGATAGTAGAAATACCCACAAAGGTGGGTTTTACATAGCGCATCCCTACATACGAGTCTTCTCGTGAGATCCTTTCAGTAACCTTCCATCGGCTGCTGTCTGTGAGGCGAGGTATGTTCTGACCTGCCCAGCAGTTCGCATGGAGTTTATGTTACCCGCGGTGAACGTTAATGGAGCTGTCCGTAGCCAAAGGCTTGCATATAATACTAATACAAGATACAAGGTAGGTGCGAATCGTATCCTGTATGCGAAACGCAGAAAGGTCACTCTTGGCGAAATTCGAGGAGGGAGGCATCGCTTATCTCCGTCAGGGTTCAGCGGATCTTGACCCTAACGCGTGGACGTGAAATATACAGTCAGAGAAGCGATATTCGCAGCAGCCGACGAAACTGCTCGCATGAAACGCGCTTTATCCGAATTCTAATTAAAACGTCCGGCAACCCCTTTGCCAGGCACAGGTGAGCCAATGCGTACGTAGGAACGTCGCTGTATCGTGTTTTCGTATAATAAATCCGTGTTGAATATTTAGCGTGTCGCGCTCGTGCGATTTTACATATTTAATTTCCCACGCGCGCGAGCAAGCGACCGAGAGCTGTTGACTTTGTGCACCATGATCCTCTTATGACAAAGGCAAACGCATATGGAAAAAGTGATAAAATGAATCCAAAGAGAAAGCTCCATAAAAAATTTACTTTATCTAAATCTACTTTATGATTCCAAAGAAATTTCCATTTTATCATCATTCTGTTGTTGATTGATTTCAAAATAGACCTTTTGTAAGTAAATTAATCCCAATCCTCTCTGGCTTTTAAGGCCAAATAATAAAGTCTGTTTTTGAAGTCATTATAAGGAAGTTAATAAATGGAACCACGAGTTAAGAATCTTATCGATGGTCATCTATGGCTTTGAAAGTCAAATAATAAAGTCTGTTTTTTAAGTAATGATAAATGAGTTAAACGGAAACTCGAGGAATCCCATCTATTTTTTTGAAATTATCTCAAATCTGCGTTATAAATCAGAAACTGATACAAGACAATGTTTCGTGGTTATCAATTCAAGCTAAAGATTCTAATGGAATGCAATTACATTTCAAATTGACAATTTACTGCGTTAGAGTGTTCTTCCATATACCCTAGCATTTCGTTTTGTGTCACATTTCCAAATACTCACTGTTGATATTTTTTTAAAGATACCAACTCTAAACGAATGTATTAAGATTACAAAATTTTGGAAGAATCGAATGAATCATGAAAAGGCAAAGTAGAAGGAAATAGTAATGAAAGGAGAGGACATATGTTCGTGACTATAGGAGAATTCACAATTTGTCTGTACATCTTCGACCATAAAGGCGATATTACACCATAGTATTTATATGAGACGTGACGCGATGCCGAGTAATGGTTAGAAAACCAGTTTCTACCACGAGAACTGTTGCCCTGTAGCGTTCTATCTGGATGGTAGTCATAATCCTGTAGGGTTCTTTGCCATAATGAGAAACAATATTTCCCGGTGTTTCGTTTGCGAGGAGATCGCTACCTTTGACTTCCCCTTGACGTTCAGCGAGTTAAGATGAAACGACCATGATTTCAGTATTTTGTATGATACCAGCACTCTCGCTGATCCTACCGCAGTTTTGCGCACCAGATTGAATATCACGGATCTCACATAAATCATAAGAATGAACATACATTATTATTTTCCTAAAATTTTTATTTCCCTTGCAGTCTCTTTTTTTACAATCTGTCAAAAAAAGGAGACCATATAGTTGTATCGAACAGTCAATTGTCAGCTTTTGTCTAAATTAATAAACAACTAGCAATTTTATACGCGCGCTGAAGCGTGCGTGAAACGTTGCTTTAGAAACTGTTAAAAGGTAGTGAAAGAAAATTCTAAAATATATTTTAAGTAAACACAAAAAATACTATGAGTATATGTATGTATACAGGATTC
The DNA here is from genome assembly GCA_037177015.1 of Euceroptres primus. Taxonomy (NCBI): domain Eukaryota; kingdom Metazoa; phylum Arthropoda; class Insecta; order Hymenoptera; family Figitidae; genus Euceroptres; species Euceroptres primus. Next base: position 7,435 of record JBAGKK010038854.1, on the reverse strand, counting down.
TTAATACACTTCATTATACAATTTTCAATTCAGAGGAAACCTATTTAAATATTATTTAAAAATCATTTTCGTCAAATTTTGAGCAAACTATTTGAGTATGAAATATGCAGTACCGGCCAGGAATATGAGATAACCCGTTTTTTGTGAGATGCATAAGTTCTCATAATTTTTATAATCTACGAGATAAAATTTTTTCCACAAAATAATACGAAAGCCATCAAAATTCTGCGGAAAATAAGATCCAGGTGCAGTGATTTTGTTCATTCTGTAAGAAACTAATGCAAAAATAGTGCATTTTTCGACTTTTACGAAAACCTACAATAACTTATGAAATAGTTAACATTTTTTAATGTCCTTAAGCTCATTTTAAAAATAAATCTCCATAGAATTTCATGAATGTATGAAGAGAACTCTCTAATTTTTTCTCTCGATTTTGCCAAAGATTAAACTTGGAACAAAAAAGTTGTAAAATTTCAAATGAAGCGAAAACTCTGAAAAATTAATTTGATAAAATGTAGAAATTAATATTCCAATGCATTCTAAAAAAATTTATTAAAATCTAATGTAGACTGATTTTAAATATTTTTCTATAAATAATTTTATGTGTATAATTCTACGTAAGTACATTAAAATAATCAAGATTTTAATATAGTTTTTAATATTTTAATTTTAATTGTAATTTAATTTAATTTTAATATAATTTTCTCTTTCAAAAAACATATAATTTCTTCAATTTACATCCCATTGCCTTATATTTTATGAAAAAATTAATATTTATGTCCAACTTGATGTTTAATTCCTATAAATATAAAATAAGTGAGTGGCAATTACTGTTGAATCGTTATAACGAAAAATTACTAATGAGTAAATAATACAAATTCATGGTTGCTTTTTAAAATAATTATTCACTTCGCTTTAGAAGGGCGTAACTTTTAGATCTAATAATAATGAAATGCATACATTTGTGGTAATAATATGTATTTATGCATACTTTCTAAATTTGTAATAGTCACTTTTGATTAATGAGACTGTGCCGATTTGTTCACTAAATGATTTAATAACCATTTTTACTAATTTTCAGTCTGACTAACAGTTATCATTATTATTATTTTAATCGTTAGTTTTAATTATTCTGCAATAATATTTCAATACGTTTCCTCTGGATTGATAATTGCATAATGAAAAAAGAAAACTATATCAAAATTTTGATTGATTTAATGTACTAATATGTAGAACTATGTATATGCATAAAATTGTAAATATTTTCTACTCAAATTGTATGCTCAAAATTTGACAAATAATAATAATAATGTTAATAATAATAATTGTTAGTTTTAATTATTCTTCAACAATATTTCAATATATTTCCTCTGATTTGAAAATTGTATAATGACACGCATTAAAAATTCTATACATATTTAAAATATGTATTTGAGATAATTGTTAATGTTCTTAATTAAACAGCATTATGGAATTAAAAATTGAGACCACGATCCGGATAATCGTGTTTTACAGCACTCACAGTATTAATTGATCGATACTTCACTTGATCTCGTCGAATAGCATTTCAGTGCTGTTACTTTTAAATGTTTTTGTCTTGATAAAAATAATATTTTTAAATATATTGTAAAAAATACACCAGCTATTATCTCTATCGTATTTACTATTAAGGGGTTATATCACCTTGACGTACTACAAAATGAGGCTTTTTTTAGGAATTTTTTTTTCTCTGCTACTAATAAAGCAACAAGAAAATGGTTTAAGGGTATATTCTATATGTCATTAGGTATACAAAATAATTTTCTTTTTTTTCATTTAATACAAAATGGCGGCGTAGGAGTAGCTAAAGCGAAATCATGTTTTTCAATTTGGTGGGCAGTATAACTCGAGCAATTTTTATCCGATTGACTTGAAATTTTAACTTTAGCTTCTTAGATTATCTAAAGCGGTACACAAGAGTATTAAAAAATATTGATTTTTTGCAAAATAGCAGCAGTTTGAAAAAAAAAATTGGTAAAAAATTGATCTTAAATATCTTTGTTTTTTAAAAATCTTAAATCTTAATTTGTTTATGAAAAATGTTATTGATAATCAGTCGTAAAAACCGTGTGTACCGCTTTAGGTAATCTATCTAAAAAGCTGCAGTTAAAATTTCAAATCAATCGGATGAAAATTGCTCGAGTTATACTGCCTATCAAATTGAAAAACATGGTTTCGCTTTAGTTACTCCTACGCCGCCGTTTTGTATTAAATAAAAATAAAAGAAAATCGTTTTGTATACCTAATGACCTAGAATAAACCTTTAAAACGATTTTTTTGTTAGTAGCGGAGAAAAAATTCCTTTAGTAGCGGAGAAAAAAATTCCTAAAAAAGCCTCAATTTTCAATACGTCAAGGTGATATAACCCCTTAAATAATGACAATCACTTCTGCCAACTTCAAAAGCTAGAAAAATCTATTAAAATAGCTAGTTATTTTATGTTAGCAAAATGCATGAGTTATTTGAAAAATTTTTGAGTGGTTTTTTTCATGAATTATCCAGATCGGGGAAAATGACGCTACCAATAAAAACATCTTAACTACGTTGTTTGTGATACTTAAAAGTCTGTTTTTATGGCAAGTTTTAAAGCCAAATGTTCCGAGAACACAAGAAATTAAAGAAACAGTTGTAAAAAAAATCCTACGGCAGTAAAAATGACGAAATTATCAGAGGTAAAAAGATACGTCGTGATGACGAAAACACATTTTTTAATTTTTTAATTTAAAAACAGCAAATAAGTGGTAAACCGTATTATCACACAATCCCTTTTTGATAATTTTGCTTAGGGGCCATCTATATACCACGTGGACAATTTTTCACCACTTTTTGACCCCCCTCTCCTCTCGTGGACAAGCGTGGAATTTCGTCACCCCCCCTTTCCCCCTAAACTGTCTACGTGGTATATGGATGGCCCCTTATAAAAAATTTCTCCATTTTGTTTAATTAAAATATTTAGTCATTTTTACGTATTATTCAGGTCGGAAATCTATCCAGTTTGGGTCACTCTCCCTTGTATATAAAAACCAATCTCGAAATATAAAATAATAAAAAAACAAAAGAATCTCTGCGAACCGACTTCATGCTGCGAACGGAATGTATTAGCTTCGAGCTCTTGTTGATTATTATAGCTACATAATAATAATAATTAATTTAATTTAACTTATAGTAAAAATGTAAAAGAAACTCGACTTTTCAGTGTTACATTGTGCAAATGAAGTTTAATATAAATCTGTTAATCAAGTTTAACCCTAAGCACCACTTTTAGTTGCGTGGTGATAATAAAATTGTAATTTGGGAGGAATTTATAAATAATATACATTTTATAGAGAATTTCCCTAATAGCACCTAACCTTACATTCGAGGTCTTGACTCTCGTGCACTTCGAGTTCTCGGTGTTATAATTACTAAAGCACTGCCGGAAGTTCGAGATCGCTGCACGCTCATACATACGCGTTAACTTTGCTCGCAGAGATACTGTCACGCATCGTTCACTAAGACCTGCGATAAAAAAGTGCACAAGCTAGAGAATTAAAGGTTCCTGGAAAACCGTCCTTCGTGTCTCTAATTGCACGAGCTAAATTGCAACCTAATGTGGTGCATGAAAAAAATATAGGATATTTTGCAACACTGGAAAATAGTCAGGAAAAAAGTTCCCATTGTCGAAAATTGCAAAAGAGAGGAATGATAAGAACATCCTCATATAAATTGCACATATTATTGAAATTGAAACTCAAATAAAGAAGTATTCTAAAATTAAGTTTTAAAATTAACGTTAAAAAGGGTAAAAATTACTATGAAGATGCGATATCTTATCGCTTTTTCGATTCAGAGAAAGTGAAGCGTATGAAGCACGTGTCATGCAAAGTGATACAGCCAGATACAGGCACGCGTCAATCCGCGACGATGCTCGATTCCCTCATGCGAATGCCACAATGGAAACGTGAATCCGGACAGATAATGCATTTCCGGGGTCGATGACGAGCGGGGTAGTGATAAGCGACTGCAGTCTTGTTACGACTACGCAAGGGCTCGAGTTACGAGCTTATTATTGGCACAATTAAACGAACTGATCATGAGTCACTATCAGTTGAGTATGTGGTGGTATCATTCTTCTCTGGTACTTTTTGGTAATTTTTATTTCTAGTAATCTGGTAATTTCAATCTACGCACGTCATTATTATTATTTCTCCATAAATTATATTATTATTTCTCCATTATTTCTCTATGAATTTTAAATTTAACTCAATTCTAAACCTTTCTCTATAAGAAAGCAATGAATTTTAATAATAATAATAATAATAATAATAAGAATAGTTTTGAAATCCAAACTTCGAAAAAATGCGTTACTGATATCGTTGATGAAGCCATCATTCTTACAGACTGCAATTGCAACTGACAGGAAAAGATAGAAGTCACGGCATTCGTGACAGTTTTTGAAATAAGAGTGTGACCAGGAATGGAAAACGAGTTTCTAAATCTATTTCTAAAGATGATAGAGTCTTAATAATAATAGTAAGACTGTAATTAGTGTCCTGGAAGTAGTTTAATCTAAAGGCTGAGAACCAAACCAAACGACAATTTTTTTATTGCTTCACTTTACCCATAATCGAGATTCTATCGCGAGGAGGATTCTTTTCTCTATTTTTGAGGATAGACTGGATTTAATCAGTCGATCTATAATTTATTAAGGCAATAATTGCTGTGGATTTCTTTTCACAAGGTCTTATATCTTTCATATAACAGCACTGAATTTTATTTTGAATTGAAATTGCTATTTGAAATGAAGAAATGTTTCCGATTCGAGATGTTACAAAGTATGATTCAGAAATGTAAATAAGATTAGGTTTGCAAGATACTAATGCAAACATTTCATTAACCTGAGGCTAAAAATGAGAATTTAAGATAATAATAATTTTAGTTATTTTTATTTATTTCATTATTTATTATTTTAGCAATAATAATTTTAGTTACATTGCACCGAGAAGAACAAGTTTCTTCGATCTTAAGAAATGCATTTATTTGTTTTTTTTTCATTTCTTCGTAACTGGGAATTTTTTGGCAGTGTCTAGTATTACGGAAATTTTTATACAACTAGCACACAACATAATATCGGCTGAGGCTATTATTAGAGCATTTTCCGTAAGAATAGCCTTTTCCCCCTTTGTGTTGTGTGCTAGTTGTACAGAAAATTCCTTAACAATATCCTCGACTGAATTTTTTACTTAAAGAAACTAAAATATTATTTATTTTCAGACCCAAAATCAATTAATTCTGGCATGTTTGGATCAAGTATTTTGAGTTTCTTTGTCTAGAACACAGTAAATCCTGAGGTATAATTTTGATCTTCGATTGAGTCAAAACTGCAGCGCTTTAATTCCTCGGTTCTTACAAAAATCCACATTCGATCAATTTCATTTGACAGTTGACACGAAACAACGTGAAGTTGTATAGTGGAGAATTTTTTTCATCTTACTTTAATCTCAAAATAATCGGCAGCACTTTTTTAATACCTGATAAATTACTGTGGAGAAAAATTGTATCAATGCGAATGAATATTCTTCACGTATAAAGGACATTTCCTTAAAACTAAGAATTGGCTTGACATTTTACAATTAAATACTTGGAATTTGAGTCAGGGTTTCTTTTATAGAGACATATTAGATTTTCACAGAAAAAATGGGTGCTCTTCCGAATAGCGCTTACCTCCGATTTTTTTGAAATTACATAAACATACGAATTTTGACACGCTGTTAACGTATATCGTACTGAGAATTAATGTAAATTTGATTTTCATGGTAAAATCCATAAAAATCATGGTTTTTCGCATTTATCTCGGTGAATGCTGTAAATTTTGGAAAAGTCTTTATACAAAAGTTGTATATCCAATTAAAATACAGATTTTTTATTATAAGTATTTTTCATCTAGGATTGATAGTTTCTGAGAAAACCGCTATTGAAGTTTTGTAAGTGTAACAGGCTGGAGTGCAGTAAGTGAGGCCTTTCTTCATCGTCCGCGCTGAGGGTACTTCAGGAGGTGTTTACGAGCACTTATTATTTTAATTACATAGGTAAAAACCATATGACAACACTTGCACCAAACACTCCCACTCTATGCCCATACAGACAATTGTCTCCCTAGCACTGTCGATATAGGCATTTTGAAAAATATCAACAATGATATTGAAATAGACACGATTAATGAATTAGATTCAGATCATCTACCAATCATAATCCTTCTCAATAATTCTACCCATGAAGTGATCAATCGAACATTCTTGAACTATCGAAAAGCAGATTGGAATGAATTTAGAAAATACATTAATGATAACCTTATTATAAATTCGAAACTAGCTACATTAACAGATATAGATGACTTAGTAAAGAATCTCACTGAACTAATAACGAAAGCTATTGCAACAGCCATTCCTAGATCAGAGCCCAAACCATTGAATTCTCTCTTACCTGACCACATTAGAAATCTGACCTTAGAAAGAAACAGAATTCGAAATCTTTATCAAAGAACAAGTGTGATACACTTCAAAACTGTAAAAAACAGCTTGGGTAACTTAGTTGAATCAGAAACAAAAAAGTTTTCCAATAATAAATGGGATAATAAACTCATTAATCTGAAAGTCAAGGATAACAGCCTTTGGAAAACGGCAAAATTCTTTACTGAAGCTATCACGGGAAAAATTCATAAACTTCATGGTCCAGCAGGTCTTGTTTATAATGATGAGGAAAAAGCTAATGCCCTAGCCGAAACTTTCGAGAAAGTGCATCATCTCACTGAAAACATGGGAGATAGAGCAACTGAAAAATTAGTAAATCGTAGCTTTAGGAAAATTCTTGAGACTGATGTTGATCTCGATCAAATAATACAAACATCTCCTTCAGAGGTTAAGAAAGCGATCAAGCGCTCTGCACCTAAAAAAGCCCCTGGGCTAGACGGGATTCAGAATATAGTGCTGAAAAATCTTCCGAAAAAAGCAATAGTTCAAATCACTTATATTATCAACAAATGCTTTGAACTTTCATACTTTCCTGAAATGTGGAAAATAGCAAATGTTCTGGCCTTCCAAAAATCGGGGAAAAACAAGGTTTTTCCACAAAACTACAGACCAATCAGTTTACTCCCAACTTTAAGCAAAACGACATAGCACAGTTCAACAACTAGCTCGCATAACCAATCATATAAGCACGAACTTTAATTGAAATAAATCGACGGCAGCAGTGCTGCTAGATATTGAGAAAGCTTTTGACACCGTCTGGCACAGGGGGCTTGTGCATAAGTTACTTAGATTAGATATACCAATGTACACAATCAAAATAATCATTAGTTACCTTAGCAATAGAAAATTTGCGGTAGTTTGCGAAAACAAAAAATCTGAACTTCAAA
>JBAGKK010038845.1:0-10615 GCA_037177015.1 Euceroptres primus | reverse complement strand
AATTTTACTTTTTAAACGAACAAGTAATGCTCTCTAGTTATAAAATTATATAAAATATTTACATAATTGTGTAACTTAATCGCAATTAATGAATTTCAAATAGATATTTTTTTGAGAACCTAGATAGTTTTTTAAAAAATATTTTGGAAAATCAAAGATTATTAAATATTAACTTTGAATTTTTCAAAAATCTTTATTAAAACTATCTTGCTTCTTAAAGAAATTTTATTTGAATTTCATTAACTGCATGTTCATTTTTTTCGCTTTAAAGAAATTTCAATTACCGTTCTTGAAATTTCGATTAAAAGTACTTGAAATTTCAATAACACGTGTACATGAATTTTCAAATACATGTGATTGAAATTTCAATATCGGTGATTGCATAAAACTTCACACGAATGTAATTGAAATTTCAAACATAAACTAACAGTGTAACGTAAATCGAAGAACTTTAGGGACCGTTAATTCTGTGATCAAGTTCGATTAATTAGATATCAGACTCATCAGGTAGGACGTCACACTCACAAGTAATTAGTAAGTTCACGACTATGATCCAGTAGCATTTGGCCAGGTATACTAAGGTAAAGTAAGTGTATCAATTGTGCTAAATAGTAAGTTCCGTACGATATTACGATATGCATATCACTATTTATTTTTATCACCATCTACAAAAAATTGATATGAAGATTATTCTTTCAAATTGTGGCAAATAAAACAAATTACTCCTTTACTTCACACCCCCTAACTCACTTTTACAATCGTGTAAAAAATGGATCATTAAATATGTTCAGAATAAAAAAATTAAAAGTTTCACAAAATTTTATTTCCTAATTTTTCTATCATTTATTATTTATTATTTATATACTAACTAAAATTGGTCATGGAAGGTTCATAAATGGTCTAAATTACTGATCTTGTCAAAATGACTAAAACAATTGTAGCTGTTGTTAGGGATTTTAGAAAGTATTAGAATTTCAGAGGAGTCAAAAAAAATTATTTCTACTCACCATTGCACCTTGAAAGCTCATTAACATTATTATAATTCCTATCGAGCAGAGCAAGTAGTATGTGTAACATGAATCGATTAACGTGATGAATCTGTTTTTTTATTTAAAAAAAAAGAAAAATAAATTATGTTGTAAAAGTCAATGTAAATAATAAATCGTAATTAAACACATTTTTCTATACTGTATCATCAGAAGTGTGCTCGGATATTTCAGTAATAACTATAAAAAGTATTTATTCAAAGAGTAATAATTCAAATTCTCTTTAAAATTGACTAAAAATTATGAAATTTTTAAATATTTTTATCATTATTGTTATTAATTATTAATTATATGTTTATTTATTATTCTCATTCTTAGGTTCGTTTTTTTTTAATTTTCGCTGACAGTTTCGCATAATTTGCATATTGAATTAAAATAAAAGAGTAAAAGAATTTCTGGTTTATTGTACCCATTTAACTATATAAATTTATGGACATTAAAGCAACAAAAATATTACTATTTGTGGCAAAGTTACTAACGCAAGTACTTTGTTGTGCAATCGGACACAGGCAACACCTTTATGGTACATCTCGTCAAAATTATTGACATTTTTAATATTTTTCATGGCCGCCAATCGATAACTGCAACATTTTTTGTAATACAATATTTATCATTTTCAGAGCCAGGCAGTATTTGAAATAGAATATACATGTGAATATATTTGAGAATTTTGAATTTTATCTGGCATATTTCATTGTATGTTAGATAAACTAATTATGTGAAATTAATACTCAACTAAAAAAGGACGGCTCTAAAAAACCGCGAGTGCATGCAGTAGAGCTTCATTGAGAATTCTTTGAAATTCATCACGATTTTATTGGAATTTAATTGTGAATTCTTTGGGATTCTTCGGAATTCACCTAGAATTCTTTGAAATTCTTTGGAACTCATCATGAATTCTTTGAAATTCACAATAAACTCTTTGGAGTTCACCATGATTTCATTTGAATTCTTTATTATTATTCCGATATTTACGAAGAATTCTTCGGAATTCACCTGGAATTCTTTAGAATCCTCAAGAATTCACATTGCATTCTTTGGAATTGTCGATAAATTCATTTGCATTCTATAAAATTCACTGAGTTCTTTGGAATTCTTCAGAATTCACTATGAATTCTATGGAATTTGTTAGAAGATTTAGTTTAAAAGAACAAAAAGAGAATAAAAGACGGTATTATTTTTATGATTCATAAAACGCAAGCTTTGCTTGGTCCGAGACTGGATCTACATAGTAGAGGTTTGTTTATGGAATGCCAATACGTGACGATATGATTTCTTCAAAAGTTTTTCTCTGTGAGTTATGTCACACTAGAGTTAGTCGCAATTTTGCCTTAGTACAACAAAGAACATTCTAAAACCGTCTATAATTTTTTGTACTTTCTTTATTTAAAGCCCTAATCCTGATAGAATTCAATGTAAATTCCGAAGGAATCCAATGAATCTGAGGTGAATTTTGTAAAATTCCTGGTGAATTCTGAAGTATTTTTAAGAATTTCTGTCGAATTTCGAAGAATTCCAGGTGACTTCCGAGGAATTCCTGGTGAATTTCAAAGAATTTCGAAAATTGCTGATTTCTGAAGAATTCCAAAAAATCCCTGGTGAATTCCAAAGAACCCCAATGCATTCCAAAGACTCCTTGTTAAATTGCAAAGAATTCTAAAGAATTCATGATGAATTCAGGAAAATTCCATAGAATCCCTGGTGAATTTCAATTATATTTGTATTAATTATTATAATATATAAATATATAATTTTGCAGTTACCTCAAAACGCGAAACATTCCACATGCATGTTGACAGAAAGTATAAAATATCAGATCAGCAGCCACTATAGTTGCAATAAGAAATGCACCAACAAGACTCACGTGAAAAAAAGCGAAGTAAAAATGATCGTCAGCCTCGAAAATGACATAATCGAGTTCTGCCAATTGAACTTTATTTCTTGATTCATTTAAGGGAATAATTATATCAAGAAACTGTGGTGCAAGTCCCTCTAAGTAATAACCTATTGTGGACATTGCTGTATAAACTGTAAGAAGGTAAAATTGAAAAAAATTACAATTAATTATAAATTATAACTTAAAATTTTTATATTAAGAACAGCGATTTAACAAATTTATTTGTTTTATTTATTATATTTATCTAAAAAGATTTGTATTATATTTATTATTTACAAATATTTATTTCCACAATATTTATTATCTTTAGTATTTATTTATTGTTTACTAGGTTAAATTAGATTAGATTTTTATTATTTAGGAGGGGTTAACCACTACTGAATTCAGGTGTACACTTTTTCCTAAATTGTTTTAAATTCACCTTGTATTATTTGAATTCTTTTAAATTCTTTAGATTCTTTGAATTCTTTAAAATTTTTTGTATTATTTTGAATTCATTTTGTATTTTTAAAAATATTTTTTGGATTTATTTTGTATTCTTTGAGTTCTTTTGAACTCACCTTGTATTCTTTTAATTCTTTCGAATTCATTTTGTATTTTTTGAATTACTTTTTTGAATTTAACTTGTATTCTTCGCATTCTTTTGAATTCTTTGAAACTTGTATTTTTTGAATTCTTTTGAATTCCTGCAATTATTTGAATTCTTTTGAATTCGATTTGTATTTTTTAAATTATTTTTTTGAATTAACATTGTATTCTTATTTTTAATTCTTTTGAATTCATTTTGTATTCTTTTAATTCTTTGAATTCTATTAAATTCACCTTGTATTCTTTGAATTCACCTTGTATTCTTACTTCGAATTCTTGAAATTCTTGAATTCATATGAAAATTATTAGTGATTAACCTCTCGATTATTTACTATTGTATAAGGGTTGTTGCAAAAAAGTTGTAAAATTTAGCCTATTGATTTTTTGAAAAAAAATCTCAGAAGTAGCTACAGTATTTTTTTCTATAAATTTTGATCCAAAATAAAACGAAAATACCAATTTAAAAGATCAAGAATCTTTTCTGTAGTGGAAATAAATAATTTACACATAGGGAGAGGTTACCGAGTGGACATTCAATAAACGTAGAAAAATAAATTTCGAAATTATTTTTGAAGTACGTAGAGAAGAGATAAATTTTGTTTTAAATATTGTGAAAATTTCTTTTTCCGCACTCTATTTGACTGTGCCTCCAGATATGGCTCGTGTGAGAATCAATCATTTATAAAATTTTGCTGTCATTATTTAGCAATTTTAGTTTGTGAATCTGCGTATTTGTGGACAGGTTACCAAGTGGACATTTTGACTATATTTTAATTCCCCATTTCTAAACAAACGCAACTAAAATTTTAAAACTTTACCAAAAGCTAATTTAATGTGAGTACTTTATCCCAGTGATATTCAAAAAAATATAGTAAATAATGAAAATGTGTAAAACTCTCTGGACTTGAATTTCACAACTTTTTGGCAACGATCCATAAATGTTTTATTTATTTGAAATAAAATTTTAAAAATCTGTTTTTACAACAGAGAGTGGATGAAAAAAAGTTAACTACTTGCAAATACTTTGACTGCATAATGTCCTTCAGCTGCAGATTTCTCCAGAATTTTCGATTCAGCCTCATATGACTTGAACTCTTCGAAATCTTTAGCCATCCAGTCTAACAGAAGTAATATCTGCACAAAGGAAATGAAATATGTAGATTTTTTTCTCCTTAATATTTCTTTCTGATAACATAAAAACAAATGAAAATATAAAAATAAATATAAATAATTATTTTAAACAAAACAAAGAAATAAATATGCAATCGTCGATTGTATTCGCTTCTCATGGAGTGAAAGCGTTTTGAATTTTATGACTATCTGACTATCCATTTTCTTTATTTTAAATAAATATTTATTTGCTTGGCAGAAATTTTTTAAGTTTATGTTTATATTAACCTGTGGTTCCTTAATTATCATAAATGTAAAAGCAGAGCAATAAAGGAAAACTGTTATTGCCATCGGTAAAGCCAGAAGCAGACCATCAAAGTCATTTCGACATTTGTACACTCTGATCCACTATAAAGAAAAGATTCAGTAAAAATTTAGAGGCTTTTCTTCATGCAAGAAATTCCAGCAACAAATAAAATAAATATAAATGAATTTTTTGTCAACTTACAATTGGTGTAGATATACTGAAGGTAGCAAAGGTTGCACAGGTACGTATAATTCTATTTTTAATGGCCGATTGATAAGGCCATTGTCCAATCGCATACATTACATGTTTGTTTACCTTGATGAAAGGATCCATTGGTTTCGAAAGTTTACTAACCAAAAAAAAACTTCTTTGCCGATTTTAAAGTAGTAAAAATATCAAAAGATTTCAAAAATTTCAGAATAGATTTTAAAGAGTGCAAAAAGTTTTAAGCATTTGAAAAAAATTTAAGAGTTTTTAAAAATTTTTAAAAAGATTTCAAGCATTTTAGAGAGTTCAAAGGTTTAAAAAGATTTCAAAAAATTTCAAGGAATTTTAATTGGTTTCAAAAAAAGATTTCACTAAGATTTCACTAAGAAAATCTAAGATTTTCACTAAGAGGTTTATTACTCTTGAAATCTAATGAAAGTTCATGAAGTCTCTTAAAATTTTTTAAAAATATTTTTAAATCACTTGAAAATTTTCTGAAATCTTCTAACTTCTTATAAAATCTTTTAAAATGCTGAAATATTTTGAAATATTTTCATATATTTCGAAATTTCTGCAAAATCTTTTGAAACTTCTTTAAATCATTTGAATTCTCCAAAAATCTTTTGAATTACCATAAAATCTTTTGGAATCTTTTGAAATCCCCTACATTTTTTTGAAACCTTTACGATTATTGGAAATCCCCTGAAATCTTTTGAATTCTCCACAAATATTTTGGAATCTTTGAAATCTCTTAAAATCCCGTGAAACCTTTTGAAATATTTTGAAAATTTTGAAAATCTTTTTAAATTACGTGAAATCTCAAGATCCACTGAAATCTCTTAAAATCCCCTGAAATATTTTGAAATCCTCTAAAATCTCTTAAAAACCCCTGAAATCTTTGGAAATCCTTTGAAATCTTTTAAAATTCACTGAAATCGCTTAAAACCCCATGAAATCTTTTGAAATCTTGAAAATTTTTTGAAATCTCTTAAAATATTTGAAATCTTTTGGATTTTCCTAAAATCTTTTGTAATCTTCTGAAATGTTTAAAATCTTTTGAAGTCTCCTAAAATCTTTTGTCATTTTTTGAAATCTTTCTAATATTTTGAAATCTCTTGAAATCTTTCGAAATTCTTTAAAATCTTTTGAAACCTTTCAAAATATCTTAAACTCTTTGAAATCTCTAAAAATCTCTTAAAATCATTGAAATCTTTATACCTGGAATCTATATATATCTATCTTTATACACTAAGAATTCGACTGATAAAATTTAGTTGAATTTGTATAATTTTACTTGAATTGTACATGAATTTTATAAACTCTTAAATCATGAGAATATAAAAATAATGTTTCAAACACAGAAAGCAAGCAGTAATAAATCCAAATTTTATATTCCTTACTGAATTTATTTCAATATCTACTTTTTCTTTTTTTTAAACGAGACTTTGTTAAAATATACACAAGTGAAATCAAAGTTTATCCATGTCCGAAATAAGTATGTTAATTCAGAATCTCTATATTTTCGCAATCAACGGCCTCTATTGTTGGCTAAAAAAGGTCCTTTTTACCTCTTTAAAAAAATAGATACATACTGTGATTCCTGGTGATTTAATAACAAAACTGAGTTTTTACTTTATGTTCAAAAATATTTAAAAATAATATTCACATGGATACTCGGATCGAAGTATGAATCTGTAGTCAGTGAAAAGCCTCTGCGACAAAAATTATCATTTATATAAACAATGCGCGATCATTCCCAAGAATTATTGAATTATGTATTCACCAGTTGTCACACAACATCTGCAATTATTCTTCACTTTTATTTCTATCGACCTCGTGTCTTGAATTCTTTATAAAGTCACCTTCTAACTTTCTGGCATAGTGGTTCAATAATTATTGTATGTGGGACATTCCATCACCTGAGTGCACAGCCAAGAAAAAAAAAGTTGCAAATTTTCTTTAAATTCTACTTTGTTAAGTTTCTTTAAAATTCAAATTTTCTTCACTTTATTGTATATAGTTACTAAATTATTAGAAATTAGAGAGGAAAATGAGGCTTTTTTTCGTGTACAAAGCATTCTTTGATTTGGACAAAACAAAAAAGTAAGTAAGCAATTTATTAAGTTGAGCAGAAAAGTAAGTGACAATTTTGAACGATAATTTTAAAAGAAAATTTTTTAAGATCAATTTGCGAAAGTATATATACCTTTCTGAGACCAATAACAGGATTAAAATTATTATGACAACTATATAATTCATTACATTATCTTACAGGGAAAGACATTACATTTATTACATTAATTCATTACATTATGAGATTGCATTAAGATTACATAAATTACATTAAGAAATTACAATTATTACAATAAACACATTACGTTTATTGCATTAATTCATTACATTATAAGATTACATCTTCATTTCATTAAATTACATTAATTACGTTAATTAAATTACATTAAGATATTACATTAATTACATTACTTTAAGATATTTCATGATTTGCTAGGCATTAAGAAATTACATTAATTAACCTATCATTTTTTCTAACCTATACTTTCCCATTTCTTTGACTTATATTTGTTATTTCACAAATTTTTATAAACAGTCAGTTCTTTATCACATTAGTAATACTTATTTTATCTTTTACCTTATTTCATGCTTAATTTACGTATTGTAATGTATTTAACATAAATAATTTCTCGCAAAGGTAAAGCACATGTTTAACCCTTTCAGGCATATATTATTCCTTGCATCCGAAATTTTAGTCAACTTGTTTTCTAGGGGTGTTTTGGACGGCTGAATCCAAATTTAAGGTTAAAATTTTTGAATTTTGAAGAGTTAAGATGGTGGAGTCAATATGGCGGAAGGGAATTTCCAAAAATATACTCATTTCTAAGTAGTAAAGCACCAGTCATGGAAATGAAGGTCAAAGAAAAAAGAAGCGATTGTATTTTGAAACGTTTCGGTCACAGTTTTTGACCCTCATCAGTTGGGTAATATTTATTGTCTGTGAAAAAAAAACATTCAGTGAAGGTAGAGAATTGAAAACTAAGAAAAATTATGGTCGATGACAGTATTACATAAAAAATTCCAGAATAGAATTAAATAAAATAGTATAAGTATAAGCGAGGATGTCTCATAGAAAAGAGGCCCTACAATTTTGAATCAATATGAAGAGGAATAAATATTATTAAAAGTAAAAAAAGTAAAAAAGCGGAAGGTCAATGAGAAAAAAAGCATACATACCTGGTGTAAAATAACAAAACGAAGATAAAGTCAGTAGTAGTATTTGAAATAAAAATTAAGAAAAAATAACAACAGGGGCTTTTTTACATTTTTTACTTTTAATAATATTTATTCCTCTTCATGTTGATTCAAAATTGTAGGGCTCCTTGTCTATGAGACATCCTCGCTTATACTTATATTATTTTATTTTATTCTGGAATTTTTTATGTAATTCTGTCATCGACTATCATTTTGCTTAGTTTTCAATTCCCTACTTTCATTGTATGTTTTTTTCACAGAGAATAAATATTATCTGACTGTTGAGGGTGGAAAACTGTGACCGAAACGTTTCAAAGTACAATCGCTTCTTTTTTCTTTGACCTTCATTTCCATGACTGGTGGTTCACTACTTAGTGTAAAAAGAAAGGTCGAGACTAAAAATACAACAATATACTCATTTTTTGAAACTCGGCTTCTAGGTGTTTTTTGGGTCGCTGAATTCGAATCTGAGATCAAAAACTTATAATTTTTAAATTTAAAAATGGCGGAGCCAATATTTCGTATGAATTTCCAAAAATAGTCTAATTTTTTTGAAACTTGTCTTCTAACGGTTTTTTGGGTCGTTGAATCTCAATCTGAGGTTAAAAATTATAACTTTCAAAATTCAAGATGGCGGAGCTAATAAAGGAGATGAGAATTTCCAAAAAATTTGCTAAGTTTGAATCTGCGATATAAAATTTACAATTGTCAATTAAATATTTCATAAATATTTAAATTATTAAATATTATCAAATAAATAATTATTAAATAAATAAATAAATATTATTAAATATAAATTATTAAATAAATTAATAAATATTATTAAACATTAAAAATTTCATGAATAAACAATACTCATTCATACTCATTCGAATCAAAAAATGTACTTTTTCCCACTGTGTGCCGGTAAGGATTAAGTAATATGCTACGATAACATTTATCAATATCAAATATCTAGTAACATGATTTTTATTTTTTTTATGTCTCCCTAAGTTTTTACGGCTTTTCCGCGGAAGAAAATCGATGTCTTATCGAATTCTTTAGTTAAACTAAAAGAAATTCGATAAGGCATCAAAATTTTTTTCCGTGTATGTTTTTATGTCTTAGGCAAAAATATATATGTTTTTTCAACATCAAAATTTATTGACTTTTAAAAATTTGTTGAATGTTTGAGCGTCTAAACATTGTAAAGTAAACATCAAACTATAATGTTAGTGTTCGCTTACTTTGCTTCTTAATTCCCTTAAAATCGAAAATGTTCCAAAAATATAGAAAGGGATGCAATTGGTAGAAATATTTTTACCCAAGCTGGTAAAAAAGATTCTTGAAGAGGAATTCTCTCCTTTTTGGAAGACTGAGATCCCATTTTAGGCCAACTTAGAAATTTCTGCAACCTAGATGAAGAAAAATTCAGTTTTAAAAAAGAATTTCATTTAAAAAATATTAATAAGGAACTTAAAAAGTCTATGATACCAAAAGAAAATTAACCGACAAATTATCTAAGTATATTTTCAAAATAGTTGCAGCGCACAGTGGGAAAAAAGTACATTTTTGGTTCAAAACATGATTTAGCCTATAAATATTAACCAATTTGAAAATTTATTTTTTTAGAAAAGAGGTAATAAAATTCTGGGGAGAATTATCGTGGGCAATTTTTGGAAAAGGAACTCATTTTTTTTATAAATAAATAAATGTATATGTATATAAAACTGACCATTTTTTAAATTCGGTCTTCTCGGTTCTTGACAATGGTGCGACATTTTTTGTAATTTCCTGAATTTGATACAGCAACATTATTTGATGATTATTCAATATTAACCACTTAACAAAAAGAATTGTTTATAGACAAATTATTTCTTAAAATTTGATTTTTTATCATTTTCGATATTTTCATATTATTTTTTCTTATTTTATAAGTAATTTGTTTCATAATATTACCGTGATAGAAAAAATTTGTATTCTAATAATTATTATTAATAACAGGAACAAATTTCATTAACAAATGCAGAATTTGGTTGTTTTTTACTAAAAAGTTAGCTTCTCGATTTAGTACTTCTTCTTGGCTAATAGGTTGGGGTGAAAAACCAACATTGTGCGTCCAGGAAACGCCTGGGAACGGAAAAGTGGCCCAGTCCAATCCGAAACTCAGCGCACTTTGAAATTTTGAAATCGGATAATATCTTCAGTCTGTTC
>JBAGKK010038834.1:0-10615 GCA_037177015.1 Euceroptres primus | reverse complement strand
TATATATATATTCAAGGCAGACTGTCTTCTTTTTCGCGGGAAAACAACGCCGATTCGTGCGATATTTTTTTTACTTCAGAGTATTCATTTACATTTCAACTTTACCGTTGGAATAATCCTGTCAAAAATCGAATACAAATTCTTGTTGTAATATTGGGTTGTGCCTGTTGCACTTTAGAGTTTTTAATGTTTTAGACAATTATCATGACTGCGAAAAGTGTTTTTTTAGAGAGCAGATTGAAATGTCCAGATGGTGAAAAAATGCATAAAAATGTTTTGATAAAATTTCGTGTTTTAATTTTTGAAAAATTCAAAATAGCTTTACCATTTTTTATTCTTTTTTGCTTTTTCTCATCGGTTTCCAAAGAGTGAAATACTTGACAAACTGAAACAAGGAAAACCTTAAAATCTCAAAAATAGCAAAAATGGCAAGGTTTTGAAAAAAAATCGAAATTAATTTTTTTCTTCCGAAAAACAAAAAAATACCAAATTTGAAATTTATGCTAATAGTACCTATTATTCCTATAGGTATATTCTTATAAATATATTAGTACGTATTATTCCTAAAAATGTCAGGGGGAAAAAGGTGGAGTTTTTGAGAAAAATTTGTTAAATTTGTTTTAAAAAATCGAAATAACTTTAACACTTTTTATTATTTTTAAATTTTTTGTAGGAATGTTGAAAGAGTGCAGAAAACTGTATAAACTGAAATAAGAAAAACCTTAATATCTCAAAAATTGCAAAAATGCAGAGGTTTTTAAAGTAAAATTTCCAAAAAATTCATTTTATCATTAAAATTTAAAAATATTCGTAAAAATGTAAAAATGTTGCTATGTTAATTTAAAATAATACGTGTCTCCTTATTTTCCACGTACAAAAACATATTTCACTGGCAAGCCAATCTGAACAAGTCATCCGCCGGCCTGCATGATTTGAAATGGATTCGGTCATAAAGTTGCTAATAGGTAGTGGAACTTTAAATTACAAAAAAATCCTACTAATGGGTTTTTTTGTGTTGTATAAATATTGAGAAGAATATCTATTTAACTGCCAAAGTTTAAGAGATAAGGATATTAGAATCAGGATATTTGAAAAGATGTACAGATATGTATGGAAGAGTAGGGAAAATTTCATCAATTGTGACCTATTTCACTTCCCCTCATTGGGATTCGATCCCGTGTGGCTAATCGGTTAACGTATTGGAAAATAACCTAAGCACGCCACCATCTGAGCCACACTGCATCCACGTTATTTCTGCCACTGGCACAAAGAAAATGAAAAATTCTATTTCATTTTTTTCAAAACCTAATTCTTTGATTTAAAGCTTGTAATTTAATTTAAAATAAAATCTATTTTATTTGCGGATTTATTTGAATGTTTCTCCTTTAACAGTACTTTATGGTATTGTTACGTTTTTTGATACACCTGAATGCTTAAATACATAATTTTAAGAATGAGATAATAACTTTGCGGATGTCATAAAGATGTACAGTTTACGAAGTCGCGAAAATATCTAACACTCGACACTACCATCATATCAGAAGACTTACGTCTTTCCGTTCTTAAAGATCCGCCTACATCAACACTTTACTCGTCCTTTTCGCTTATTCTGTGTACACAAATAACTACACTGCTCTTAAAATTGTGAGAAGTCAATCCTTTTGGTTTCTAATTTTAGAACGAGGAAGACCCAAAGTTTTTATCTCGTTAGCGAGTAAGGTTAAGAACACAAAATCACAGTAAACATTTAATCATATTTAAAACATCGTAGGGATTTAATCATATTGTTTAAAAATATTGTTTGAAAGCACCAAATATATTAATTGAAATATACATGTTGAACAATTTATTTAGAGTCATAGTATTGATTGTTTTCTGATTTTAAATTAAAAAATTAAGCTTTAGTAAATTATTTAACTGAATATTATTTTACATTCACGTTTAGTTTGAAAACGTAATTTATAAATTATGGGCGATTTGTGTTGAAAAGAGAGTCAAACAATAGAATATGCGAATAATTAGATGTTGTATTACCAAAACTGTGTCAATTAAATGAAAATCACTAATAATAAAAGCAGTTGCTGAAATAAATCCAATTAATTGAAATCATCAGAATATTTGTATCAAGTATTCTGAGTCTGAAAATTTTATTAAGGTTAGGCTTTATTTAAACCAGAAAGTGGATCATAAACGGGGACACAAATTAGCCGACGGAAATAAGCAAATTACAACCAAATGACAGAAATATAACTGTTTTTCATGGTTATGCCCCTCGTTTTTTTCATCAATGTGTTTTGAATTATTTATATTTTTTACTGTCGAAAGGCCTCGTAAGAATATTTTTCTACAATGAGTTTTGTGAGATTTATCTTTACAAAAAAAATCCTAGTGTGTGGTCAAAAATGTTTAAATTAAATTTAAATTAACCCTAATAATTATCTGCATATATTAGAGGTGAATTATTGTATTGATGACATATCATTGTAAGTTTTCAATGCGACGGGTTGCAGATATTTGAAAAATGAATCTAACAAACATAAATATTAGAGATAATAATAAAATTGTTGAAACCCTAATCACAATACTAATTTTTACAAAAATTGTAGCAATGCAAAATATTTCTCAACAAATTATTCATCAGATAATGTAGTTACTTCATCAGGAAATATTGTTATTAACCAGTAAGTTTGATAGCACAGAAGTTATAAAGTCACCTATGAAAATTATAAGTGAAGCAGCACTTCAACACAATATTATTTTATTGTGATGTTCCATCCTCCATTATCTCTCAAGGTCAAGTAACCATCGCCTAATTCTGAACAGCAGCAAAACCCATTTAGGAAATATTTCTTTCGTACACAATTTATTCGAAAATAGGAAAGCAAGTCTAAGTATTTCCCACAAATTATTTATCAACTTAATCTGTAATATAATTTCAATATTTACCTTCATGAATGCTACCGGCGCGTCGTCGGCGTCGATGCTGCAGACGACTGCGTATCACCCGACCCCCGGTGAACTTATTCGGATCCAGGATATTCTCGACAGAAAAAGCGAGTCCCCGTTTATTAGATTGCACAGAACTAGCAGTCGTGGTAATGTTACCAGTGGGGCCATTAGTCTCAGACACATTGCTAGCATTACAGACCGTCATAATCGTCGAGCCTGTCGCCGCATGCCCCGAAAGATAGACCGGCGTCCCATGACCCGGTGCTTGTCCACCAACAACACTTCCACCATTTTGAAGGCAGGAAAAAGGATGTAAACCACGATTTGCAAACGGATGCAAAAACTGATCAGTCCCCGAACACCTCGACGATGCTGTCAAGTCTACAGGACTGCTAGGATTACTTTCATCCCCATCTCTACACACATCGACTTCCACATCCTCATCTTCATGATAAGTCCCATTCCTTTTCTCCACCTCTTCATCATCATCATCCATTTCCTCTTCGTCATCCTCTCCCATTTCACTTCTCGATGTGATCCTTTCATTAATCCTCTCACTGATTCCATTTTCATTCTCATTCTCATCCTCTTCCTCTTCTTCAATCTCTCTCTTCTCCACCCTTTTCATTTTCGCCCTAGTGTCCTCTTCCACGCCTTGCCCAATTTGCGGTGAGGACGTCTGCTCTCGCAGATGCTCGTATCGGAAAAAAGGATCAGCTGTCCTAACTTGAAGCAGCACGTGCCTCCTATCCTGCAACGGAGGAACCGGTACACCAGCTCGCAAATCAGCCTCTTCCCCGAGGATCGGTCCGAGAGGAGACATTGTTCTGCCCTCTTGCATTCTCCACATCCCCGGAGACAATGCTCTTTACCTGGCTGCATGCCACATCATGATGTCAAGGACCACGTGATCTTCCAACACCATCCACTGGGCACGAATTGAACCTCGTAATCCACACCATCGGTAGCCGATCACTTAGCCACTCACTTTAATCCACATTTACGTCCATTTTCCCTACCCTTTCCTGCAACTGATCCTGGAAACTTTACGACAGTTTTCGGCCCTGTGACACCATCCACACCACAATCATCCTCTCACCAGGGATCACTTTGAGGGGTCGCGAAGATGTTCGAAAACTTTGGGGAAACACTTTGGTTTTCTTGGGTTGGTGGTTGATCGCGGTAAGCGCGAGTCTTGACGTGGTCTACTTCGTAGGGTGTCTCTAGTAGCTCTATAGAGCCATGGTGGCAGAATAGGTGGTATATCGTGGTATTATTAGACAGAGGAACGAGCGTGGTGCACAAGCGGGGGTTGTTCCGCCTCGAGTAGGCGTGGCGAACCGTTCGACGGTTACCAGAAAGCTCGACCGACGGCCAATCCCAGCTTGCGAGAATCATGGCAAGCGAGGGTTGCCCTCACACAAGCACCTCACCAAGCTGAGCTTGTATCAGTGGTCATGGACGTGCGTGATTACGTTTCTACATGCGTGTGTTCACCTCTTTCACCTCTCTCGCACACAAACACACAAAACCTTACACAATCACACACATCTCTTCACACAGACAGTCATTCATTTTGCAAATACGACCAAGCATCGACACATACAACAAAAGCCTGAAACGATTGGGGGTTTCTCTTGACGGTCCCCACGCGAGCTTTCGCTAGATACTCCGGGTATGTACACACAACTTCCCCGCGATCGGACTGGCTAAAGTGGTTTGTCTTTGATTTAGCCACCGCCGCTACCACTGCAGCAAGAGAAAGTGGGCGCTTCCATCTCAGTAGATGTTCCTAGGAGGAAATGTGGAAGCTTGATGGTGATGGTGGAGGAGAAGTGGAGTTTGTTGGTAACCGCGGTGTATAGGAGTAATCGTCGTATGTATGGGTAAGTATCAAACACGATATCGCAGTGTTGGCAACCATTATGATGTGGGGGTGTTGGTATTTAGCCATTCACATCAATGTGCACACTGGAACAGGCACAAGCTATCGGGCGAGAGTATGAGCTGCTGTTACTGCTGCCACAGCTACTGCTCTAGCTACTGTGCTCTTAACTCCGCGCACAGATATTGTTTACCCGACCATTTAGGTAATTGCTGGCCTACCGTCCCGCCTGCCAATCGAACCTACGAGCGGATGAGCTCGCGACACCGATTCCCCTCGATCGTTGGCGAATTAGCTGCTGGTTCAATCGATTTCGGCGATGGTACTCTGTAAACTTTGCTTTTTTGACAATGAAGCAGCCGCGCAACAGTGGAGAGAAAGTCTCCAATTGTGGGTATTTCAGAGAGTAAAGAATCGAATGGTATCTTGTTAGAAATTTATAAGTAACTTTGGAATAAATGTTATGGAAGTAATTGGCATAAACGTGTAGTATTTATGGGGTGACGACCCAAATAGTGAGCCAACTATCAATGATGAATCACCCCATGCAAAAGAACTATTTACGTAAAGAATAATTATAACAAACCATTAAATAATGTTCAGCCACTCTATGTTAAATAATTATTCAAATAAATGATTGTTATAAATCATTATTCAGTAATTGTTAGAATTATTTTACATGGGGTGATCCACTTTAGATAGGTGGCCCACTTTTAGGGCCATTACCCTACTGTCTAAAGCTAATTATTATTATTTCATGAATTATTATTTCTAGCTAATTATTCAGTGAATTTGATCGATTGTTTGGTAAAATTAACAGAATAGTCAGTCATCTACACATGTCATTTCTTAGGAAATGACAGTTTCTCCAGTCTCGTGAATTTGGTTAATCTTGGACATAAATTTAAAATAAAAAAATTTCGTTTTTTGACAATGGGGCATTCGCGATGCTAACGCTAATAGCAGTGAAGAATGAAGTCTCCAATCGTAGATATTTCAGTGAATAAACTATTGAATAGTATATTGTTAGAAATTTATGCTCCAATTTCAGTATAAATGTTATGGAAGTATTTGGCATAAATGTATAGTAATTATACTCTCTAAAGCTGAGCCATTTTTAATTAATTATTCAGTGAATTTAGCTGATTATCTGGTAAAATTGACTGAATAGTATCTTAAATTCACTGAATAAGCAGCGAAAAATGGGTCACCGAATGAAATTAGTGGAAATGTTGACTGATTCAAATTTAGAGACAATATACTATATACATGTTTAGCTAGTACCTTTCTCAGGAAATGGCAGTTTCTTCAGTCTTGTGAATTTGGTTAATCTTTGAAATACGTTTAAAATAAAAAAATTTGTTGGCAAAAGCGAAAACTCCTCAATGGAAAATTTCCTTCAGGTTAGATTTATTTTTTGATTTTTTCGGAGAATCTTGAATTAATGTTGGTTTCTAAGAGAATGAGCATAATTAGGAAAGATTAGTCTTAAGGGTGTTCTCTCTGTAGAGTCAGACTCAAAATTAATCAATTTTTATCTTCAATTATAAAATCAACAAAAACAAGCCCCATTGTTAATTCAATGAATTTTATAAGAGAATCTGAAGTATAATACAGAAAAAAATAGTTTGAGTCATAATTTTTTATTTAAAAATGTTTATTTGGATATTTGTGTTTTTTCTTCCTTTTTATACAAAAGTCATCATTTTCATTCAATTTCAACTATTAATAGCTCATTTTATCGCTTAAAAGATTATTTACAATTCTATTTGGTTTATTTTTACTAAAATATGTTATTTGGCCTATTGTGTAATTTGCAATATGAATAACTGTATAATTACTAAAAAATAATACCTTCTCATGTGATGAGAATGTAAAAACTATTTGAATAAAAGCATACCAAACAGAAATGACATGAATTTTTTTAAGGAAAAAAATGAGACATTGAATTTGCATTACAAACTTTTTCTAAAAGCGAAGAAATACGCAAAAAAATCTAACATATAAATATAAATCTATAACATATAAAATTTGGTTTAGTCTCCTTGATTTTATAAATCAATATAAAGATTGGATTAATTTTTAGGTTGACTGTGCGGCGAGTACATCCTTAATATAAAAAGAAGCATAAAAAATAATTTCAAAATTACTATAGATGTATTGTACAATAATATAAGGCTCCTACTCCTACATTTGAAGATGTCTGCTGACAATTATATTATATTGTATTTCATAGCAGATTGTTCGAAATGAAAATACTTAGAATCGAAAGAATCAGAAACTTATAGGTATAATATAAGCCAAGTGAAATGATTTAGGTGTAAGTGTACAAAATTTTCCTCTATGATTTATCATCTGTAAATAATTACTCGCAATTTCGGAACTAATGGTCTCCACAAGCCATCAACGCGTCATTATGATTGAAACGAAGCGGAAATATCGTGCAAATTTTGGCAACCAGCTTCAATTCGACTCTTTAACCATCATTAGTTTTGCACTTGTCATTTTCACAGCTTGGATAATTTCCAGATTTAGGGATTCAATTATAGAAACAATGTTTAAAGTATTATTATTATTATTATTATTATTATTACTGTTATGTAATTGAACTATTATTAAATTTAACTTTTGTTAATTTGTTTCTATCTTTGCTTTCGGAAAATACATGATGTTTCAAAAGACATGAAAGAAGAGCTTGTATCAATCACAAAAATAAGGGAATAATATTCTAAACAACAATATTCGGTAACAAAAAAATTTCGTAAGGAAACTGTAATTTGTGTGAATATAGCAATTTATATTTAAAGCGAAAATTCGTAGGGTGAAGAAAAAATGGTGGAAAAATATGGTGCAAAGTATTATTTCTAATTTCAACTCTCTCCTGAGACCAGAACGGCAGGGAGTAATTGCGGTTTTAATATGAAGGTAGAAAGGGTGGCGAGTATTACGCCGTTGCTCTACATATGCGCATGCGCTTTTTGCTAATGTAGTGATTATGATAACTATAATTCTAGAGCACTGTGAAAATTCCTGGCTTCACTTCTCTCGCTTGTGCAGTTAACTTCAGTCTGCTACTTTGATAATTTACTTTTTGTTCGACCTTGCTCATTTTCTTATATTTTCCTAATTTTATATGCTTTATTAAAGATGCAGAATAATTATTTATGCAAAAATGAACTTCAGCTTCACAAAAAAAATTATAGATAACATTTTTTGCAGGTATTTTTTTATAAAAAATATCTATATACCTATACACCCTTTTTTATGAAAAATATCTTTATACCTATATACCTTTATAAAAAATACTATAACTTTTCCTTAAGGAAAAGTTATTCCTCTAACAAATATATTTTGAAAGATATTTGTTAAATATAGATTTTTATAACTTTTAAAATATCTTTCAAAATATATTTGTTAAATATAGATTTTTATAACTTTCAAAATATATTTGTTTTCACGGTAAAATGAAAGAAAATCATGCCGGTATTTGAGTAAAATTTGTCATGCAAAGTTAAGAGGATTTAATACGTTATGATGTCACGAATTACCGTCGGGGTATAGAAAATATTCGGCAGTCCTGTTTTTAAAAAAACAAAGATATGAAGTTAAAACTTAAGAGAATAATAGAAAATATGATAGTGCACATCTGTTATGCGTCATTTTTTTTAACATTTTGAAAAAAAAATTATTTAAAAAAATTTTTTTCAAAATTTTGAAAAAATAATACATAAAAGATGTGCCCGTTCCTATTTCCTATCATTCTCTTAAGTTTCAACTTGATATCTTTGTTTTAAAATAGGATTGTCGAATATTTTTTATACCCCGTCGGTAATTCATGACATCATAACGTGGCATCATAAAATCAACAAAAAAGAACCTTTTGTTAATTACAACGAATTTTAGAAGAAAAATACTCAAGCGTTTACATAAAAAATTATTTTGAGTTATAATTACTCATTTAAAAATATTTATTTGAATATATGTGTTTTTTACCTTCGTCTTAGACAAAAGTCGCGTAATTTTCACTCAATTTTAATTCTCAAAGGCTCATTTTTTTCCCTTAAAAGATGCTTTACAATCCTATTTAGTATGTTTTTATTAAAATTTGTAATTTGATATACTGTCTGACTTTAAATCATTTTTTGGTCAGCAAATGTTTTCAGTTTAAATATTAAAAAATATGTATATAGTCTAATTTATTTGAACCTTTAAATTTCTACTTAGAAGAGGATTCCTTTCCTATTTTCTAAGTATATCAAACTACGGAGCCTGATAAAAATTAATATTCGTTAAAAATAATATTTTTTTGGATTCGGACATTAAATACAAACTTTTCTAATGTTTTCAAATCAGCTATTGAAAGAATTTTTTACTTTCGGATACATTTTAAAGGACCGTTGTTTATTTTATAATAAGGAATACTTCTTTGACCCACTCCAATTGTTATTTTAACAAATTGTATTAAATTTCTAATTAATTTTCATGTTTTAAAGGTTTATAACTCGATTTCGTACTTAATTAAAAGTAGTAAAGGGTGACATTGTTGAGTAGGGCGTAAAGTGCAGTTTCGACAGGACGATTATCCACCTGCTAGAGAGCGTGGATTTAGGCCGATGTTCCTAATAGTTCGGTAGACTTCTATATACGACAAACTAAGGGGAGCAAACTGGAATCGAACAGACCAGCCGTGACCAATTTGCGCTTGCATTGCAGCATTCGCCCTGGGTCTCGTTACGGAAAACTTACAATCAGAAGTTCAAACTTCCAAGTTACAACTCGAGTCCTACTTTCATTTACGAATGGCTGAGAAATTAGAGAAACTAGAAACAAGTATCGTTTTGAATGGGGTAAGTGGTTCATTAATGAACTGACCATTGCGAGTTTTCCCTCGTCAATTACAAAGATATTAATTGAGTTTTTTGCATACTTTTTTAAGTATATAGATATAAGGATAAAATGGAATAAAGAATATTCTTCTAAATTCAATGATTGTTTAATAGGGTGGTTCAAATTTTTCTTCTTGAATTTTCACGCATATCGCCCCCAAATTATTTGTCCGAATCCACAAAAAAATGCGTTTTTTAAAAAATGATATTCAGAGGTTCCGCAAGCCCCATGAAGTTGAACACGTATTTCTCATAAGAAAAGACGTTATAGATAGATAATTAGATAATTAGATAATATAGATAATATAGATAATTAGATGTTTGAACGAATTGTTTAAACAATTTATTATTGTTTATAGCAAGTTTCGTTTAGAGTAAGATAATAATTAATACAATTTAACAAATATAATTGTTTAAACAAATTATTATTATTTATAACGATCTTCTCCTATAGTAATGCTAGATAGTTGCGATTTTCTCTGAAAATGTAAACTTTTTGTCCACTTTTCATTTAGTAAGATAATAACTAATGCAAGTTAACAAACATAATTATTTAAACAGTTGATTTTTGCTTGTAACTATCTTCTCTTAGAGTAATACTAGAAAGTTGCGTTTTTTCCTGAAATCTTCAGTTTTGCTTTGACTTTTTTTGTTATGAACAAATCATAAGTGAACATCAACAAGAATCATTTTTAAAATAGTATTCTATTTTTTTCAAAGTGAAGTATTTTTACTATTTTTCTAATATTTTAAAAATAATAAAAATAATAATAAAAAAGGCTATCTTACAGTAGAGATAAAAGCAAAGCATGAAATATTTAGGAGTAGGTGGGAGGAGTGGGTCTGTAAATGACTTGTAAAAATTTTGTTTTGAATTACAACACGAAGTTTATTG
>JBAGKK010038824.1:0-10615 GCA_037177015.1 Euceroptres primus | reverse complement strand
GAAATGGAGATTTTAACTTTCCCTTCAGCTTATTAGACGCAGAATTTTATTAGCTTTGGTACTATTTTGGAGAAAAACTTTTCAATTAAATATTATAAAAATTAGAGAACTTTAAGCAACTGTTAAAAAACAGGTGTTCTAACAATTTCTGACGGTAGTGTACATAAAATAATTAAGGTTTTTTCACGAACTACAAGCCATTTTTTTATTTTTGAATGCTAAACAAAACTGAAAAAAGGAATCCATTTTAGCATTCATGGTTCTTGAAATATTAGTGCAAAGGATGCTAACTTTTGGTCACAGTAAATCGTAATAATTATTACGATTTGAAAAAAATATCAATTGCTCGGACATTAAAGAAGTTTAACCACATCATCGTTGAACATTATATATTTATTACGACTTATCACTTTATAATATATTTCTAAATCGGTAAATGAATTTTTGTTTTCAGTTTTGTTTGGCATTGAAAAACAAAAAGAAACGTCTATTATTTGTCTAAAAACCTCAATTATTTTATCAGGTATAACGATTTCTATAAAATCCTATTATTCTGTTTTTTCATGTTTTTTTTCTTAATTATCTCAAGAACCGTAACAGAGCTATTGAAAAATTGAGGTGGTTGTTGGACTTGGAATTAAAAAACGCATCGAAGCCATGTTGTACATGAACATTTACAACATTAGCAATTATTTAGAACATAAAAACATTAGCAAACATCACATTAGAAGTTTCATGTCGGTTATTACGATTTTCTGCGATCGAAAATATAGACTCACATGTTTAGCTATATTTCAAGAACGATTAATAATAGAATCATTTGAAAGATCATCTGAGAAGATTGCTTATGTTTAAAAGTGTGACATGGTTTTGATGTGTTTTTCAATTACAAATCTAACAATCACTTCTATTTTTCAATAGCTCTAACGGTTCTTGAGATAATCGAAAAAATAGGGTTTTACAAAAATCATGCCAAAATAATTAAGGTTTTTCACGAACTATAAGCCTTCTTTATTTTTGAATGCTAGACAAAACTGAAAAAAGAAATCCATTTTAGCATTCACCGTTCTTGAAATATTAGTGCAAAGGATGCTAACTTGTGACCGCAGTATAGCGTAATAATTATTACGATTTGAAGAAAACATTATATAAAATGATGAAAAACGACGCCAATCGGACAATTTAACCGATTCATGTCGTTTTTCATCATTTTATATATTTTTTCAATTTATCAATTGTTCAGACGTTAAAGAAGATTAACAACATCATCATTAAACATTATATATTTATTACGATTTATTACTTTGTAATATATTTATAAAACCGTAAATGCTAAAATGGATTTTTGTTTTCAGTTTTGTTTGGCATTAAAAAACCAAGAGAATCATCTATTATTTGCCTAAAAACCTCAATTATTTTATCAGGTATAACGATTTCTATAAAATCCTATTATTTTGTTTTTTTCATGTTTTTTTTCCTCAATTATCTTAAGAACCGTAGTAGAGCTATTGAAAAATTGAGATGGTCGCTGGATTTGGAATTGAAAAACGCATCGAAACCATGTTATACTTTAGAACATTAGCAATCATCACATCAGAAGTTTCATGTCAGTTATTACGATTTTCTGCGATCGAAAATATAGATGCGCACATTTCACTATATTTTAAGAACGATTAATGATAGAATTGATTAATCTCTTTTAGTTTTATTTGGCCTTAAAAACGAAGAAAATAGTCTATTGCTTTTTTTGAAAAATTAATTATTTTGCAACGTATAATGGTTTTCACGAAACCCTAATTTTTCGTGCTTTTTGTTGGTTTTTTTCGATTATCTCGAAAACCGTTAGAGCTATCGAAAAGTTAAGATGGTCTTTGGATTCAGGATTAAAAATCGCATCGAAATTTTCATACCAAATTAAGTTGCAAATATCTATTAAACATGACGTTATAGAAAAAAATGGAGGCCAGATTCAAATTCAGCGCAAAAAATACTTCGGGAATGATGTCTCATTCCACAGATACATAGGGTCACTTTCTGTCGACTAGTGTTATTAGTGATTTTACATCATTTAGAATATCAATATGACAAATAATTGAGAAAATTAGTTTCGAAACTAAAATATTAGTCTACTCTTTTTTTCGATAATTAGCGCAATTCTCTAATGCACTTGCAGGTCTTTAACCATGCAGAATATCATTTTTAATGGGGATAGATTATAATATGCACACGTAAGGGAAATTTCGGTCAATGAGAGGATAGCGTGTTGAAAGTACTCTTTAATCGTGCGAGGTCTCTGGTTTTTCAAAGTTGAGCGTCGAAGGGTTGTACTTGTTCCGAACCCCACAATTAAGTCTCTACTCATGTTAAACTGCACCAGCTGCAAGCACCATTTTTTACGCACCTAGTTAAACCCAGACCGACTGGCATACAAATTACACTTCTCGTTCTAACTTCTCTGCAGAACATGGTAATCACAATTTCCACACATTCCCACTTGAATAAGAATTGAGAAAGCAAGTAAGCACTTTGTAATGTCAGGCTTTCAAAAGATTTGTTAAAAGATTTGAATTTGCATACGACGTTTTTAGCAAAACTTTAATTTGAAGAAGTTTGTTGACTCCTTGGAAGATCTTTTTCAATTTGAAAATTGGTTCAGTTAACTAACAGCTTTTTCCATTCGTAATACGTGAAAATCGATTTTAAAGGGAAACGAACAATCGAGTAAGTTTAAAGGGAAGTTTAAACTTAAACGAACGAGAAAAGGTTCTGAACTAGAAATTCAATTGGAAGAAGTTCCAAATAGACAAAGAGAAATTCAAAACAAAAGACGTGAAGTTGGAAATTAATGATTGAAAATTCAAGATATTTTTTAAATTATGATTTAAAAAGTGCTTTTTAATTTTTATTTGTGAAAGAAACAGAAACAATATATTAACCATTTTTCCAAAAAGGTAGAAATTGAAAAATAAAATAAACTGAATAGAGTTCTTTTAATACAAGAAAGATTTATTGAAACCCAACTCTACCAACTACTGAGTTCACTCTTTCAACTCGAAGCCTGACAAAAACCGCTGTAACTACTGGATCCTCGAAAGGCAACCTAAGCTAAGAATTTATCGGGTATTTGGCGTGAAAAAGGTATCCCATACACTTCCATACCAAACTAGAGTATATACATACAGTCACACAATTCAATGGTTTCCACAAGGAGTGTTTGATAAGGCGGCAACAGCGAATTCGTGCTATTGAATGAAAACCCTCCAGCTCGTAGTGGAAACCATTGACGATAAAGATAACTTGAGCATGAAGGACAGACAAGCTGAAGATAGTCTTCCCTTGCGACAGTATCTCAAACTGTCTCCCAGTATTGGCACAAAAATTCGTACCAGGCGAATTTAATGCTGTACCGAAAAAATATATGGCCTATAAAAATCGATAAGATAAAGTATTCAGGTGAATCAGACATTTGTGGCAGTCTTATAACTATATTTTATTATTGTTACTTTGACGACTAAAATATGTATCCATATTTTACAATTATCTTTAAAATTATGTTACAATTACGTTCACCACCAGAATGTGTTTAAAACCATTAGCAAAATTTGTAATAAAAATTATATGTAAATTTTTTGTCAACATTATATTATTTCATTTCACAAATTAATGTTCTTAAAGCTTCAAATGTATAAACGTAGGAAATAAAAATTAAAGAAAGTTATTAAGAAAACTTACTAAACTTATTAAAGTTATTTCAGAAATAATTCTTTAATGATTTTAAATAAAATATTAACACGACTGTGTTCACAGAAAAGATTTTGTACAATTTTAAATAAATAAAAAAATGATGGAAGTATTTGTTCTCTCAACTACTTAGTTTTTGTCAGTTAACAACAGTGAATAATAAACGTAAAGATACTTCTAGATAAAATCATTTCCAACTCTAATGGTAATAAACAGTTACCTAGGGGCTTGAGTGAATCTCTTTCTATATTTTCCGTCAGAGAGCAGCAGCTTTCTATGCCAGTTGCCAGACTCAAGTTTTTCATGAAAATCATATAAACTTTTTTTCCATTTATTATTTCGCTAGCTAAAATTTTATTTTCTATTTCCGAATTCTTTAATCATTTACAAAATATGTTTTGAGAAAACATTACATGAAATTTGCATTGAAGACAGAGAAATATAAGTCTTTCTGTTTTGCAATTCAAAATTTTCTGATCTATTTGAAATTCACATTAAAATGTATCTGTACTATGCTGACAATTACTAAAAAATTTTAATTAACCCGTAGAATTACTTATAGATCATACATACATACATACATACATACATATATACATACATACATACATACATCCATACATACATACATACATCCATACATACATACATACATACATACATACATACATACATACATACATACTTATAGATAAGAAAAATTCCCCTTATAAATTTTTATCTTCAAAAATTACCATAACATTTTCTCACTGAACTCAATATTAAACAACCTCTATTAAATTGAAAAAATTTTAAGGATTTATCAGCAAACCCATTTCTTCTGTTCGATATTTTTATAGGTGTATTATTTTAATTGAATTTAATTTGCATTCAGAAATTCACACTCGATTTGATATTACAGTTGTATGAAACTTGAAAATTATGAAACATAATAATAAAGATTCAGAAGATAATTTTTCAATCAAGTGAAAATACATGTTTTATGAAATAATGATTACTGTAATTATTTAAGTATCTTATTAAAAAACTTTTTTGTAATTTTTTGCTCTATGCAGACAAAAAGCATCTATTTCTTTTAAAAGAAATAATAATCTCGGTCCACATTGAGTCGAACTTATTTCTGAGGGAGCAAAAAAAATGTCTTTCATTCACCCTTTACTCTTAAAAAGAACAAAACTTCAATTCAAGACCAAATAAACAGGGCAATACGAGGACGGGAATGTCTTCGGAGATTATTTGCAGAGTGGAGATAAAAGGTGATTTCAGAAATAAAACTTACGAAACTACTGCAAATGCCGAGAGTGCACTCTCTGAAGTGTATTATTTTAAAGAAAGAGTACTTCCATTAATGAAATCTTATAATATATATTTTTTAACCAAACAAATTGCAAAATGATTAAAGCTTAAGGTTTTTTGTTCATTTAATAACAATTTGTAAAAGAGATTTTGTAATCAATGATATATCTTTTTGCTTAATATTGCTATTGCTCAATTTTAAAATTTCTTAAATTTTTACATTAAAATTCATTAAATTTTGTATTATATGTATATATCAAATATTACTCTCTAAATCTGAATCAGTGAGAAGAGGATCACTAAATCAAATCAGTAAGGATTTTCACTGAAAATCAGTGAGATTTCACTAAGAATATCAGTGAAATCTCACTGATTGTCAGTGAAAATCGTTACTGATTTGATTTAGTAACCCATTAATCAATAACGATTTTCACTGAGAATATCAGTGAGATTTTACTGATATTCTCAGTGAAATCTTACTGATTGTCAGTGAAATCTTACTGATTGTCAGTGAAAATCCTTACTGATTTAATTTAGTGACCCACTTCTCACTGATTCAGATTTAGAGAGTATACTCGAATTTAGATATTACCCTTTAGCAATGCATAAATTATGCATAAAGCAGGAGAACTTGATGGTTACTTGCAGCCACTTTAAAAGACGTTTTAACGATTTGCACTACATACTATCAAAAAAATGCCTCGTCATCTAGGATTTTAATGTGCACAACATATTTTTCGAAAAAAATTCCTTGGAAAATTTGACTTATGAATATTAATTTATATACTCTTTAAGTATATACTATTCAGTGTGTGAATTTCGTTATCTTAAAAAAATATTTCCCTCGATTTTGGACCCGAAAATTTTTTAAAGTTTACATTTTTTCTTGAGTAAAATTCCTTATTCAAACTTTTAATCCCGGATGTTTTGTATCTTTAAATATCACATTCTTTTTAAAATTAAAATAACATACAGCTATACGAATTTATAGTGGGACCATAAATCTCACAATCAAAATATAAAGCCTTTATCAAATGTAAAATAAGACAAGAAGATTTTTCTTCCTCAAAATAAAATTCTTAACCCTTTCAAATCCGCCAAATTATTCAAAGTAAGCCTGTCATGACACTCAAGGCATAAAAAAGCCGAAATGAAATACGTTTATATCAACAGAATGTATTTTCCGAAATCGTTTGTTAACTTGTGGCAGAACGTTGGAGCCAGTAAGAAAGACAGTAAATGTCTTGGATCAGCGACAGCTATTTTAATATACTTTGTCTAACTCAGTGTTTGATTTGCGTTTTGCGTCACGGTTTGGAATTAATAGCTGCTATCTAGTTCGGTTTTTATTTTTAATCTTGCATATTTATAACGACAGTTTCGAATCGAGTACCCAAGAAAATTTCCACGTGGAGAAAGGAGCATATCTATTTAATTGAAATTTTAGAACATCGATTAAATTCCACGCTCGTTTAATTACCCCGAAATTTTCGAGTAAGTGACGCTTGCTCTATCGATATGTAACCCCTATCTATACCGAAATTTTGCTCATTTTCTGAAAAAGAATCTTCATAAATTAATTTTGGATGACAGAATTAATTAACAATTACAATTGCTCTTTAAGTATTTACTAATTTAAATATTTACTTACTATTTAAAATTAAAATATTTTACTTTTGCTCATTTTTTTGTTTTAGGTAAATATAATATGGAATTTAAAAAGCAAAAAAAAAAACATCAGAGCTGATCTTATTAATCAGTGAATTCGAAATTCATCATCTTTGAGTTTTCAGCCTTGTAAATTGTTTGTGTGAATTTTGATAAGAGTGACCTGACGTTTTTTAAGATGCAGAATCAACGACCGATAAAATGCCTTGACGCTTTCAACGCTTAGCAACCCCGAGAGAGTATGAGGCCTGAAAATATTACGCAACACTCGCCACGTTTCCGCACCGTGTATTTACGCTCGTTTCGTGTCAGATTGCAATTTTCTACAAATTGCTGAATTGCACACGTGCATGCGTATAAATTAAAAGATCCTTACTTTTTCCTCTGGGCCGTTTGGCTAAGTAAAATTTTCAGAGCGGGAAAAAATAAATAAAATCCTTCTAGTGCACAGAAAAAGCGCCAGGTCAAGATGAATAAAATAAAAATTCAAAATGACATGTAACAAAAATTAATTTTCACGAGAAACAGATTTTTGTTGCATGTCATTTTGAATTTTTATTTGTTTCTTCTTGCACTCGCGTTTTTTTTGTGTAGAAATAATCGAGCGCAGAAATATCGCATTCTTGCCACAAACAAAACTAAATAAAAAATTAAATCACTGAATAAAATGTATAGAAGCATCATACAATAATTTACAATAATAGTCAGTATATTTCTAATTTCAGTTTGATTTATAAAAATAAAGTCAGTTTAATTGATATTTATTCAAACGAATCCTAATTATTTGTTTACAATCTACAATCTTAAACGAACCGAAAAGGTATTTAAATATGAGTAAAAATGTAAGGGAACTAATTTTAAAGAGGATAGATTTTAAAGTTTGCCGAGAGCTTTAATTTTAATGAATTATTAATTCTATCCACGACATATCTTGCGTGGCTTTTGGTTGGAGGGAAATTAATTAAATTTCAGTTAACGTGAAAAAGACATCCATGCTATTTTAGTACATTTTACCGATATTTTTAAGGCCGAGGATATTGTTACGGAATTTTCCGTAAAATTAGCATACAACACAAAGGGAGGACAGGCTATTCTTACGGAAAATTCCGTAACAATATCCTATGTTATATGCTAGTTGTACGGAAATTTTCGTAATACTAGGCACTGACTATTTTTAAACTTCGATATTCAATTTTCAATGACCTTTTGAATGAAAAAAGTTATAAAAATAGTAACAAAATGATTAAACTTTGATAATTAAATTTGATCAATGATTAAATTCATCGGCAGAAGTAATTTATAGGATTAAAAATAAATACTGTTGTATTTCGGCACCGGAAAACCAAAAATCATTCAAATTTGATTAAAATCTTAAAAATACAACTGATTAACCCTCTGCCTGGTCAAACAACCGTTATCGTCAAAAATCGGTCGCCTGGTGGGGACAATGGGAAACACATTCTATGGTGTTAAAGTGGGGATAAGGTAGCACAGGCAGAGGGTTAAGTAGTGATTAAAAATGTAAAACAGAATAATATGAAAATGGTGATATAATTTATAATTTTTACTACGACAAAACTCTGTTTACGTGTTTTCTTCATAGTGAAATAACTAATTAATTCTTCTTGTTTATGTTTTTAATGAGTTAATAATTTCATTGCAAAAATATTTCTCTTTACAATTTATACTCTCTTACTTCTTACTTCTAATAATGAATCTAATCTTTAAAATAATTCAATCCAAAAATACAAATTCCTAATGATAAAACCTTTGCCATAAAAATAATAATGAAATATTTTTAATTATTATGATTTAAAAGATATTTTCACCAAAGTATTATTATTTAAAAAGTATAGTGCCCAAAATCACCAAAAAATTTGTACTATTTTTCATTTAAGGTTTATTTATGGTCGTAAAATATCCAGAGCTTGGAAGTAATCAGATTTATCTTAAAACTTTCAATTGCACAATATAAGTAA
This sequence comes from Euceroptres primus, assembly GCA_037177015.1. Classification (NCBI taxonomy): domain Eukaryota; kingdom Metazoa; phylum Arthropoda; class Insecta; order Hymenoptera; family Figitidae; genus Euceroptres; species Euceroptres primus. The sequence goes on along the minus strand of JBAGKK010038824.1, from coordinate 1,931 downwards.
CTTTTCTGAATTATTAATAGAAAATGCATCATCTGTAGAATTTTTTTTGAGTCTCATGAATTGAATTTGAATATTCATATTTTCCGGACTACTCGAGAGATTTTCATCAATGCAAAAATATACATCTTCCTCAATTAATTTCAAATGCCTGAGCTTTTTTGATAAACAAATTTGATTTTAAAGTTTCAGGCCATAAATGCCATAGATTTCTTTAACATTTACAAAGAAAGTGTAAAATTACAGAGAAACATCAATTTTTAATCTCTTAGTCCTTTTTGGTTTTCTGATACTGAAATGCAATATATTTCCGTCCTTTCGGATTCTTGAAATGCAGTATGAAAATAAACCTTTCAAGAACAAATTTTTTTAAGACAAAAATTTCCGAAAGTTAATTTTCTACTGTTCAAAGGATTTTACAAACTGAAATAGATTTCCAGCAGTTTCAAGACGTCAAGAGTGTAAAAAGAAGTGTTTAAAAAAATAAATATTATTTTTTTCTTTTATTGCGAGACTTTTTCTAAATTTTTTTTCCAAGGATTTGCTATCTTTGATATCAAAGTCTTTTAAGAGCTATATGTAATATCTCGCATTATCTTGGCAGACGTCATACAACACTTTACGATCTATATCCCGGCGTCCATAGAAGAGAAGAAAAACAGGTTTTTATTCAATGATATAATTGTTTTTATGCATTAAAGGAAAGGTCGAGGTAATGTACATTTTCCCGAATAGAACTCGTGGCATGACATTTTCAGATTTCCTTAATTTTATTGGTTTTCGTAGGAGTTTTCGAAGGCTGCGGCGGTACTTTCGCGTTGACGCGATAAACCGTGGCTGCTCTAAGCTAAGGGGAGATCCAAAGTTCTGGAGGGGCTTTGGGATTGACGTCAACGACTGACGTCAACCAGAACCGTGCCGAAACGCTTTAGAACCCCCAAACATTAACAAAAACGAAAGCTCTGAAGATTCAATTTTACAATTATCGCAAAACTCATCAACTCCATATCTACTCTGTGCGTAAGTAATTTAAACGATAAAAAAAGTTTTACCAAATTTATAACAAAAAGAAACTTGAATTGTTTTCATTTGAAATATTAATACACAGAAAATTCCAGTTTAATATTTCAATCTGGAACATGGATCACAATTTGAAAAACAAATGACTGCAAGAATAGAAAGTGACTCTCGTTTCAGATAAAAATACTTGAAACTTGAGATTTTCTGTAGGTACGCATCGCTCCGGTTAAGTAATTGAATTAATAAATTAATGCATCATCAAAAAATAGATTATCACAGTGATTCTTCTATTAAAAAACTTATCAGCATGGATCAGATCTCTCGGTTATTTCTTAATTCACGTTGAGTGTTATGTACGATAAATAATCCTTTACATCTAATGACTGTAATGAAATGTAATGAATTATGATCATTTTTAAATAAAACTTACAATTAAGAAACTCGTTTAATAATTTATTTTTTTATTTATAGTGACGTTCGTGACAAATTATCTACTAGATATGTCTTATTTACGTGAGTGAGTTCACTTTTAAATTCCCAGGATGAGCTTGATATAATAATAAGTATTACGCTTATTTCTCATTAATATCAATATAATGTAAAAATTATGATATTAAATAATTTTATAATTATACAGGAAAGACCAATGAATTTTTTAAATCAATACAAATTTAAAGAATAGTTTTAAATAAAATAAAATATTTCCAGAAATAACTTAATCAAAAATTAAGTGATTAAAAGTGATTTCAATCATTTAAGTTTACTTTTCAGATGTGCTAATTATAAAATATTATATATATATATATATATATATATATATATATATTAATAATTTTAATTAAATATATACTCATGGAGAAAAATAGATTCCAAAACTTTGGGACAACGATCTAAAGATATTAAGCCTTATAATC
>JBAGKK010038816.1:0-10615 GCA_037177015.1 Euceroptres primus | reverse complement strand
GACATTTTCTGCTGCACCAACTTGACAAGAAATTGTTGACTGATCCTCTGCTGTTTCCGGTTCTGTAGCCAAAATCTAAGTTATTTCTTGTAATTCGTTTTCGTCTGGTATTCTTGAAAAAGTAAATTCGTTCTGACAAAAATGATCGGAATGTGGGTTTTCTATATTCTCAGTATTCGAAGAGGTTGTGCTCAAAGTATCTTCAAAACTAATGTCCACTTCAATTCCAGAATCTTCAGTAAGGAGTTTAGTACTAAGGTTAGCAGAAGTTTTATTTCTTGCGTGATCTTCACATACGTACATTCTGGAATTATTAATATCTTCACTTATGTTGCATACGGTTTTCCATAGTTTTAATATATGCTTTGTAGAAACTGGTGTAGGAAATACAAAATTTTTTATTTATGTAAGTTATATCGTGTATGGGATTATAGTACGCATTACTGCAATTCGGATATTTGCAAGCATATTTGCGTTTCCCAATATCTGTTGCCATTTCAATGCAGCAAGTGATAATTTAACCAAAGATTTTGAATAATAAATTATTGTGCACATAAATGTGATGCGTTTCTAAAGACAACATTAGAAGTAGAGAAGTTTTCATAAATAAAAACTAATTTTCTGTTTCAAACCTTTCCCTAAAATGTAATATAATATAATAAAAAAATACTCATACGTAAGGACTAAAAAGCACATAATCACATCATTTACTACATTTTACTTCACATTTTTGTAAAGGCCCTTATATCCTAAATTTCTTTATTCTTATCTAAGATAGTTTTCCATTGCACGTCCTAGACAGCCTTCCAATGCAGTCCTAGACAGCCTTCCATTGCACATCCTAGACAGCCTTCCATTGCACGTCCTGTCGAGCACTTCAGTTGAACATTATAACAATCAAACGAAAAGTAATAAGTAGAAGCCATTCGATTTGTCAAAAATTCTTCATGAGTTTTTCTTTCATTTGCGGCTGCGTTTTAAGTTAAATAAACATTGAAATAAATAAGTAAATATATTAAAAAATACGTTAATCTTTTCTGCAGTTAATACTTCGATGTAAAAAAAATTTGTATTTCAAGACTAAAAACTTTCGTAAAGTAAGGTTTTATGCCGACAAAGTAAGGTTATGTTCCGCAGATCTCAGTAACTTTGTATTTATATTTCATACTTACGTCGCGTTCGTCACGTTCGTTCCTCTATATATCGATCCTGATATCTTGGCACTCTTAAATAAACCAGTTAATACAGATTTAATTAAAATTTTATTTTTCTTAAGAGCCGAAACACAAAATATGTACAGCGTATAACGGTTATGCCGATTATGTTCGTTATGTTATTGGTTAGAAATGACGACACGAACCATACGAATGGACTTTCGGGCTATTTTGGGGCCACTCGACTATTCAAAAGACACCTTGATACCGATTGGTGCAGCTTTACTCCCACTTTTTCCTGCTAGCTGTGACGTTTGTTACCGGAAATCCCTATCCTAGCATCACCCCCGTGAACAGTGGTACTTGAAAGAATTATTTTTTTATTGGATTTCACGTTCTCTTTGCTGTTCCCTTCGCGATAACAAAGGAATGATATTTTTGTCTTTTATATCCAAAATTGGTTTGACTCTTAAGAGTCGTGTAACGGCTTAAAATTTAGGTTTTTTAATGTAGTTTTTTATGCATGAGGGCACTTTTCAGAGCTTCAACATGGCGGCTACAAACAATGTATCATTAAGCAAATTTTTTGAAAATTTTAATTCCAGCTTTGTAACTCTTTAAAAAAATCTTTGAAAGCCGAAAAATATGTACTGATACTTTTTCAGTCATGAATTCATTGATAAATTGTCATAAATGACAAACAGAAATGGCGGATCCAATATGGCGGCTGAACACTTATCCTGACTCATTAAATGGTAATAAAATACATATGGATCGTTCAAAATTGTGGGATTGGGTTTTAGAAGATTCTGATTGTAAAATCATATTCAAAAATCTCAAATTAAAATGGTGGATTATAAAGATACAGCCAGAAACCCTAAAGAGTGACCGCAAAATAGGCTGTTTTTTAGCCTATTTTTTGGACCTCGCTAGAAACCTGGGAAAAAATATGTTCCAGGTATCAAATTACTCGTCATTGAAAACCAAAGTGAGCATCGCTTTTCGTTTTTTGAAAATTTCAAAAAATTACCCCTATTTAGGGGTTGAGAAGACCCCCAAAAAATTAAAAAATAGAAAATACCACTAATTATAAAATCATTTTTCATTGCATTTTTTCTATAAAATAATCCTTACAAAAGTAAAATCACGTATTTATCACCTATTTTTCACAAGTTTTCAAATTAAACCTAGAGGTGGTTTAAAAAATAATTTTCAGATAAATGCCAAAAATGACAATTTTCAAAGTATCAAAGTCCCCGAAAAATTTTTAATTGCATTTCTGACTATTCATATCACATCCAGCAACCCTCCTGAGGCACCTCTATTATTCTCAAGTTTTCAAAATGGACCTAGGGGTGGTTTTAAAAATAATTTCCAGAAAAATGTCAAAAATGACAATTTTCAACGTATCAAAGTTCACAAAAAGTTTTTAATTTCATTTATGACTATTGGAATCACATTCGGCAACCCTCCTGAAGCATCCCCATTATTCACAAGTTTTCAAACTAGACCTAAAGGTGGTTTCAAAAAGAATTTCCAGATAAATGTCAAAAATGACATTTATCTGGTGACTTTGACACACTGAAAATTGTTATTTTTGACATTTGTCTGGAAATTCTTTTTGAAACCACCCCTACGTTTAATTTCAAAACTTGTGGATAATAGGGATTCCGCAGAAGGGTTGTCGGATATGATTCCAATAGTCAAAAATGCAGATAAAAATTTTTTGGGGACTTTGATACTTTGAAAATTGTCATTTTTGACATTTTTCTGGAAATTCTTTTTGAAACCACCCCTAGGTCCATTTTAAAAACTTAAGGATATTAGGTGTGCCTCAGGAGAGTTGCTGGATGTGATCTAAATAGTCAGAAATGCAGATAAAAATTTTTTGGGAACTTTAATACTTTAAAAATGGTCATTTTTGACATTTATCTGAAAATTCTTTTTGAAATCACCTAGGTCTAATTTGAAAACTTGTGAATAATAGGGGCGATAAATACGTGATTTTACTTTTGTAAGGTTTATTTTATAGAAAAAATACAATAAAAAATGATTTTATAGTTAGTGATATTTTCTATTTTTTAATTTTTTGGGGGTCTTCTCAACCCCTAAATAGGGGAATTTAAACGTTAAAGAGGGCAGTCTTCTGAGTATTCCAAAAAAATTTCATTCGGATCGGTAAAGATTTTTGGCGGCTAGCGAATTTTTTCCATTTTTCTTCTATTGTGGCGGCGGGAGCAGCGTGTCTCACCGAACGTCGGCACGCCCGTGCATTGCTGGCAATATCTTCCGAAATACTTCGATTTGGAAGCTAAAATTTTTTACAGACGTTTTCAGATAGTTTTTGAATCGATTAAACGAAAAAAATAGATTTTTTCGGTTTTGCGAGACTGATCCCCTTTATCGAAACTTTCAAGCGTGTTTCTCAAAACTATATTTTTGTAAACGGCGTACACGATTTCTCAAAAACTATTCAACCTATTGAGCTCATTTAAGTTTCATTTTGTAATGTATTGTAAACTACTCTATATGAACCACAAATATAAATGACTTCATCCATTTTTAATATTTTTATAAGTACAAATTTTTAAAAAAATTTCATCAAAAATCGTAGTTTTGGTTGGAACAGTGGAAATTTTTATTAATATTCGGTTTTTATTAGGTTTGTTTGGTTCATATAGAGTAAAAAAGTATCCAAATTAAAAGAATGACAATTATTTATGTTTCCGTTACGAATTCCGGACTCTATCGTGTACGCCGTGCTACTACTTCGGCGGCGAGGCATTCTAGTGCACCATGGTTGACTCCGCCATTTTGAAATATTTTGGTGTCATTTTTCTAAAAAAACTTTGTTCAAAAGTTGATGAAAATATCTCTGGAAGATTGATTGTCTATGCTGTTTTTTTATTTGAAAAAAAATTCTCAAAAAGCACCTTTTTCGGGCTCTAGAGGGACTAACCCCCTTAAAAGTAGATCGACAAAAGTGTATTCTGGACCTCTGTTAGAAATTGGAATTTTTGCGATTACTTTGGATCACGCGGGACAATCTCATGAGTCTTCCACAAAAGATTCCCAGAAAATCACAGACCTCATAAAGGAAACAATAACAAACAGACGTTGTACGTTGAAACAGATCCAGTGACTGCTGGAGCATCTGAATTTTGCCAACTTCTTGATTCACAGGGGGCGATTTCAGAGGTTTTCAACTCACTTACATCAACGCGGAGCTCGACAGAAGCTAGCAATCACGTTTCAGGTAGAGAGGGAGTTGGAGTGGTGGCAAGAGGCCACGATATCTGTCCACCTACACAAGGAACAGGTTACCGATTTCCTGACGACGGATGCAACAGGCCCAGTTGGATGGGTTCCACATCTCCAGAACATGGACCAAGGACCAAGAAAGATGACATTTGAACAAGAAAGAGATGTTTACGGTATATGTCGCAATAAATCGAATGCCTCATCATCTTCAGGGTGCTCACATTCTGCTGCAAACGCACAACCGTACTCTGGTAGCCTACATGCAGAAGGAAAGAGGTAGAAGGTCGATAGAATTACTGGACCCGTCCGACAAAATTCTCCAGATTCTCAACGACTGGGAAATAACCCTATCAGTAGCGTATCTCCCAGAGTGGCATCTACTTCCCGCCGCGACAGACGAAATCTTCGCATGATGGTGAGTCCCAGACGTCGACCTTTTTGGACGGCAAGTTCAGCCGTAGTCAGGCGCTATGTTTCTCAAGACTGTAACGATTCATGTGCCTTTTTCATAGACGCCTTCAGTCGTCCATGACCTCCGCAACAGGTGGAACGGCTCTCACTACAGGTGTGAAATATTGGGTGTGGGAGGACATAGCCAAGGACTGGTCCCCAGAATAGAAGAAATTGTTTAAGGAAAGCTTAAGGCAGACAACCCTAGAGACCTACAAGGCCCCTATTCGAAGTTGGCTGCGTTGGAGTTAGAAGAAAAATATTAACTGGAGGTCTCCACAAGTAAGGATTAGGCCAGATTTTTAGTGGATTTATATATCTCTGAGAACTTGGTTTACAACACCATTCTTCTTCACAAGTCTGCAATAGAAACATTCTGCGCAGGTAATCTCTTCGAGTCTTTAGTAGTCACTACTTTTAGGTTCTCGCTATTGTACTCACTTTGATCAGCGCTCTCAATGTCCAAAACTCACTTAACTCGTCCTCTCCAGATTAGGCTCGTCTTGCCTTGCTCCGCAAATATCACATATCACATTGACTACGTTGCCTCTTGTCATTATTAGATCCCGTCTCGGCTAGCACTGATCTTGCCCTCTCGGCACCTTGCACTATACTAAAACCGAATTCCAAAACTACAAAAACTCCTTGTTTTCCCACTCTCTCGCTCCGGTGGTCAGAAAGTCTCTCCTCGGTCCAACGTCACAAAGGTCCTTTAGGCCCTCGTATCCGAATTTAGGTAAAGGGTAAAGGGATAGACGATCTTTTAGTCCAGGACATTTTGAACCGAGGCAATTGGAAATGCGCTGAAACATTTAGACGACACTATTGCCGTAAGAATGCAAGTAATTTTTATTTGTTTAAAAAAAAAGAAAATAAATTTTGCTTTGATGATTATAACAGATTATTTCGAATCTCGCTCATTTTTAATTTCGTTTGGATTGTCGTTAATTGTAGGCTGAGTTCAGCTTTTCTATTTGCCTCTGTGAAATAAAAACCTTTGCGTTTTTCTTTAAATCTTCGTTCTTTGTTCTTTTATTTTGTACATCACATTGCGTTGAGGTCACCAGTAGGTAATAAACACGTCTCTCACAGGGATGCCAGGCATCGGCTCCGGCACAAAATACGTGTTTTGTTGTAATTCAAAACACCAGCAATAAGGAAAGAGAAGGATGAGGCTATTTTTATTGAAAATGTTCTAGCAGAATTTTGGAGTTATGATTTAATGATTTAATTTATTGAAAGATGTTAGAAAGGTTTGTAAAAAAATTATGGTAAGTAAGACGTTAAACTGAAAGAATAAATAAAATGAAATTTGTTTGGACAGACAATAAATTATTGAAGAAAGAAATATATACTTTAATACTGAACTTATGTATAACCCTTTGCCTACTCAAATGACGGATATCGTCAAATCGGCCGCCTGATGAGGACTTTGGGAAACACGTTCTATGGCGCTAGCGTGGGGATAAATTGGCGGTGGCAGAGTGTTAAAACCATTGTTATAAACAATAAGCTGCAGGTATTGAAAATGATACCCAATATAATTATGTTCAAGTAGGTAAAACTAACGTAATGAAAAAAAGTTATCGACAATACCACTAAAATTGTGACCTGTAGGAGAACGTATAGGCAAATAATAAATACATTGTTTATATTGCTGTAGATAAATAATGGTTTGTCGTAAGAGAAAATATCAAGAGAATAAAAATTTTTATTTTTTGTTAAAGTTTAATTAAAAAATTCTTAAAAAATTAATTCTTCTAATTGAGTGTATTTGTTTATAAAAATTGTTATAAAAAATGAGGAGCGGATATTGAAAACGATACCCAAAATAATTATCCTCAGTAAGGTATAACTAATCTGATGAAAAAAAGTTATCGAGAATACCTCTAAAATTGTGGCCTTTAGGAGTACGTACTCGTAGCCTAATCAAAAATAGATTGTTTATAAGGTTTATATAATTCTGCTAATTTACTGCTTTGTTCATAACAAATATAAATAATAATGCAAAGAAGTTTGTGAACAATAAACTATGTTATTGATGGTACATGCACCTTGTGCAACAGTGTTAGATAAAATTATAACACCAATCAGTCCTGGAACACGTTTTGTTGAAAAATTAAAATTCTAGAGATTTTCCTCTTAAAAATAGCCATTTTTCAATAATCATTTATGAAAAGAATTTTCAAACAATAAGAATAATTCTTTTTTCTTCCAAGAGCTCTGACCTCAAAACACAGAAGTGTCAGTGTTGACTGGACTCTAGGTAAATGTGTAACCGTCCACGAAGAAAGGGACCTAACGCTTGGAATCGAAATTTTACAGGAGGAGCGATTGAAGAGGCTGCCCAACACAGGAACTCCAAGAAAAGGGTCTCGCATTGCAGTTTAATAATTCGAATTTTAAAAATAAAACATTAATTTTTTTTATTATGAAAGAGCAATTCAAAAACTATCGATTGGTGTAAAAAACTAAAACTCAATTTTTTGGGCCTTAGGTCCCTTTCTTCGTGGACGGTCACATGTGATAAATTCAGGAATGTTTGAAATTGGAAGAAATGTATATATTTGCGCAGGTACGTCGAAGCAAAAAGTGATAGAGTCACTGTAGTATTTAGTACAATATTCAAAGACGAGGATGACATGGTTATTGGGAAGATGTTTCTGCAAGAGTTGAAAGAGGGACGAAGGGCAAGTCACACAGCGCCACAAGTTTTATTCAGTCATCGTGAACCACCACTCGAGTTGCAAGATTCTGGTGCACCAATTAGCGATTGCATTGGATATATAACATTTGGTAAGTCAAACTTTCATTGGCAATGTTCATGTGAAATTGACAGACTGAATATATAAAAAGTTATGAATTATTTCGTTTCAGTTTTATTTCCGAGACATACAAACAGAGAAGCTCGCAACAACACAATCGACTTGATTCACATGTTCAGACATTATTTACATTACCATATTAAGTGTAGTAAAGTTTACATCCACTCGCGGATGCGAACCAAAACTAGTGACTTTTTAAAAGTCTTAAATCGTGCGAGGTCTCAACCTAAGAACACCGAAAAGAAGACTATTACGTAAGTTAATTGGCAATTTCATTTTGAGGTGTACATTCCAAATTTTTTTCAAAGGACGCCGCACAAAACGTGAAGAAAAAAGGAGATTAATTTATTTTGTAGTTCATAAAAATAAAATAAATTTGCTAAAAGGACTTAGACCGATTATGGTAGGCCTGCACAGCAAGGGGAAATTCCAGGAATTTTTCTCGAATCTCCTCATAAGTCAGAGGGGTCATTTCCACCACTATTGCTCTCTCCTCAGGTTCAGAGAGTTAGGGTGGTGGTAATGTCGCATGGTCTCTCCTCAACATCTCCTCACTTTCATGACGTAAATGAGGAGAGAGGCGAAGAGAGACCACACGACAAGACACCACCCGAACTCTCTCAACCTGAGGAGAGAGCAGTAGTGGGGAAAATGCTACATCTGGCCCATGAGCAAAACTCCCCTTGCTGTGCAGGCCTGGATTATGGCTAATTTTTTTGTACGGTGTCTTTTAACTTGAATTTAGAAAAAATAGCTTAGTTCTCACTGTATTACTTCAAGTTAGTTTCATTTTTAATTTCATAAATGAAATACAGTACACTCTCGTTAGTTACCCGTTCAAGATGATCATGTTCCTCTGCATGTATTTTCACACAAACATCGATCATCCCCATCTCTCAGGTATTTATTAATAAACACATCAGACCTATCATCGTAAGAAAACAAATTAAAAACGGCAGTCTTGGTTAAATCGTAGTTAAATATTTTAAAAAATCACTTATTTTCTCAATGTCTAACAAAAAATAATAACAGTTTTGATCAAATAAAGAAAATATAGTCATGTTCGTTTGTGTGATTCGTGCGCACTGTACTTTCAGGAAAGAGGAAAAACATTTTAGGCATGTTTACCTACTATATTTTTCAAAAAACTTAACTGTCAAAAAAGTGCCCGCTTTACTTCCCGACAGCCCTATTAGACAGGTACTTCACGAGAGTGTACTATACGGCCTACAGGCCTACATTAACGGCCAAAAGTATGTACTCGTTTCCCAGTGGACATAAAAATTTTAAGACGTTTTTATAACATCTTTACGTCGTCGTACGGTGGGGTGAAATAAAAAAATAAGGTTCAATATATCTTGTAGAATGCAATTCTTTACCGATTTTGGATTTAGTTTTTTAGAAAAATTCAGCAATAACTTTTTAAGAGGTCGGTACAGGTCGATTTTGGAGTTTTTTTTGTTTAAACCAGTGATGTCTAACCGCTAGTTCCGAGCAGTTCCTCTGACTCGCTATTTTTCCCCTTTTCAGTGATTTTCAGAGACTTCTCCCATTCTCAATGTGTGGTCCTACTGAAGGCGTTAAGAGTGGGGTTTGTCGAGTTGTCAGATTTCTGGTCTTTGCTCTTGGGTTAGGCATCACAGGTTTAAACTTTTATGTTAAAGCAAACAGCGAAAAAAATGTCAATTTTTACATTTTTTTGTTATCTTGTAAACATTTTTCAGGTGCTCAGTAATGCTCACGAAGTATTAGTATGTAGACCGAACTCTATACTTCAGAATGGTCGCGACTTGGTAACCGCAAAGAGTAACCGTAGTCGAAAAAGCAAAATACCAATTCTTGACGATTACCAAGCCGCGACCAATTAATCCGAAAACAGTTGGCTCATGAATTCGGTCTCCTGACTACTACTTCCTGATAATACTTTAATGAATGTGCAAGGGTATACAAAAGAAGGAAAAAACTCATTGACTTGCGAAGTTAATTGTTATAAACCAATTATTTTAACAAATAGTCATCATTATAGATTGCTCGTATGCAAAGTATATTTGTGTGTTTAAATTGCTTGCTTTTATCAACAAGATGAGCCTTGATCATGAAAATTCGTCATCCGATATTATTTGTTAATTTTTTATCAACAAATTATATAAACAATTTCTTCTTATTGTCTAAAAACTATATTGCCAGTGACATTCAGTGATGAAAATTTGTCATCCGTTATTTTGTTCTTATTATTCAAACAAATTATCTAAATACCGATTACACTATTCTACAATATTCCACTTTTTTATGATTGAACATTGATTCGCGTTTTTAGTAAATTTGAGGGTACACTGAAAACGAATCTCGTCTCAAACATTATCTAGCAAGTCAAGATTTTGAATAAGTTTATGCTTCATTTTGAGCCCTTAAGGAAGCCTTAACGGGCCGTCCACATATTACGGAACGCAATTTTTCAAAATTTTGTATTCCTCCCCCTTTTTCCCCATCTTTTCTTAGTTAAAAATCACGAAATTTAACCCCTTCCTCCTCCTACTGTTCCTTAATACTTTAAGATGACCCCGTAGCACGTCTATGTCGAGTTAGCTTTCTGTAAGCTTTCGAAAGTCGTAAAAATAGAATTTTTTAGGGGCTTCAACACCAATTTATTAAAAATCCTTACACGTTAGTCAATTTTTGAGATTAGATTCGTTTTAGTGCACTGAAATTTAATAAAAACACCGGTCAATATTCAATCATAAAAAAGCCGAATTTTGCAGAATAAGGCATTTATTTCAAAAATAACAAAATATCGGATGACAAATTTTCATCACGGAACGTCACTGGCAACGGAGGAGGTTAGTTGTGGCAATCCCCCTCAGGTAGGTCGTGAGCCATAGGTTAGTTGCGCCAAGACTCTGCAAGGGACGGATTAGGAGGATTAGA
>JBAGKK010038795.1:0-10616 GCA_037177015.1 Euceroptres primus | reverse complement strand
ATATATATATATATATATATATATATATATTACAAAACTTTTAAAATATAAATACATGAAAATGTAAGTCCTAATAACCGATTTATTTATTGATGCCAAGCACACTTTTAGTCTAAATTTTCAGATTGACACCAAGTTTAAAAAAAATAAGCTTCTGTACCATCAGTATTTGGTCAGGGATTTGAAATACAAAATTCTGATAATGGATTCGGTTTCAACAACCCCAAAAACCTTCAAGAGTAAAATTAAGATTATATGACAGTCGTTTTAAATCCGCTATTCCGAATTTTAGAATTTCGATAACATATTCGTTATCAACGTTACTGAAAACCCTAAATAAAGAATACATTGCCAACCATTTTGTATGCGCCATTTTAAATTTCAAAATTTTGATAAAATATTCGTTATCAGCGACTCTAAAAACCTCCGAGTATGGTTTTCCAATTCGATTGAAACATTTTTGGATGAAATTGAGTGTACACAGTCGCCATTTTGAATCTGCCATTTTGAATATTGAAATTCTGATACCGGATTCGTTATCAGCGATCTCAGAAACCCCCGAGTATGGTTTTCCAATTTAATGGATGCATTTTTTTATAAAATCAAGAGTACACGGCCGCTATTTTGAATCCGCCATTTTGAATTTTGAAATTCTGATATCGGGTTCGTTATCAGCGACCCCAAAAACCCCCAAGTATGGTTTTCCAATTCGACTGATACATTTTTTTATAAAATCAAGAGCACACGGCCGCCATTTTGAATCCGCCATTTTGAATTTTGAAATTCTGATATCGGATTTGTTATCAGCGACCCCTAAACCCTCCGAGTATGGTTTTCCAAATCGATTGAAGCTTTTTTTTATAAAATCAAGAGTACACGGCCGCCATTTTTAATCCGCTGTGATGTTCCAAGATGTCTCGAGCTCACATGTCCTTCTTAAATTTTCTATAGGACAAGGGATGCATATAATATAGAAAGATACATATATTATATTTTAATTCTCCATTGTGTCGTCTTGCATGTGCGTGTGTGTGAGTCTGCATATATCTACGTAATTGTATAGCGCTTATCTTATGCTTGGCTCAATCTATACTTTAATGACTCGATTTAGATTTAGAATCTTATACCTTAATCTTACTAAAATTTACAGGCATTGACAGCTCCCTAAATTAATCGTTGGGCACTGAGGAAAAAGCTTGTTTATAGTCGATATATGCCATGTGCAGGTTGCGCTGATGTTTTTGCGCCTGCTTCACCGCAACTCTATCGACCGTTTCCGGATTCTTGAAGCCTCGCGAGTTACGACAGCAGCCCTTCTTGTTCTTCTGTGAGGATGTTGATGGCCTCACAGTGAGTATGGACCTATCCAAGAAGCCATGCACACACGTGCGGTATTTATACCAAAAGTTGTGCACCATATCCGGTCCAGTTTTTCGCCCTCCTCAACACTCGGGAAGCGTCAGAGGTGGTGACGTTGGTTATCTGCATTTTCAGAATGTTGGACATGTGTTTTCTCTCGAGGTCAAGCCACAGTGCTTCCAAGTTGCTCTTATTATTTTTTCTCCAGACAGCCTCTCAATAATTAGCCATGTCTTCCACATTTGGAACTTCGAATGTCCGATCTTGTCCTGGGGATTTCCCGATTTCACGGTAGAACCGTTTTTCATCCGCCTTAAAAGCCTTATTTTTATCTCTTCTGGCGTTAGACTTCTTTTATCTGCGTAAACGCGCAGTTAGGACAGCTAGTCTCTGTCGGAAGGTGTCAATTACTTCGTTCAATGTCAAATCGGATACCCCATATTCGACGTTTTGTGAACGAAGGATGTCCGCCACGCGACGAGTCAGCCTCTGATCTCTGTTGCCTTCTCTATGTTGAGTAAACCTGTCCAATTTGCATCTTACTTTGCTGACCTTGATTTCGATTCTTCGCTTCCATTGCGGCACATACTTGCTTTTCCGTGTAGCGGTGTTGATGCCTTGAGTTCTTATTCTTAACTCTAAAGTCCTAGCTGCTGCAACCGCTGCACAGTAGACAAGAGTCTGCACCTGCGTGATGGATAGATCTTCACGTGTTACGAGCGACGCAAGGGTGATGTTTTTGGTTTAATAAACTCAAAATTAATATTATAACATTAGAAGCATGTATGCAAATTCTTATCGCCTTGCCTCACTCGCAAACCGAGCGTTCACAAGAATTTGATGACTCTGCATACGCTACCTCGGGTTAAGAATCTAAGCGACCTGGCCTTGGGCCTCAGGAAATTTTATTTTATTCTAAATTCAAAAATTTTAAAATAAATTATAAATTCAGAAATCCTGGAAAAGAGATCGACATGTGGACACGATTTGCTAAAATAAACATGTATCCAAATCTGGTAATCATAACAACAAATATGTACGAGAGGCGAAGGGTGCTCAATCACTGTTAGAAATTAAGGGATGACAGCAAAGAATGGAAGAATGAAAAACCGTATAACGTAATGTATAAGGAAAGAAAGAGAGGGAGAATGAGAAAACGTATAATTAACTGCGCGGAGGAAAAACAGAGAGGGATATAACTCGCGGTGAACCTACTCTCGCTACACACATGTGCAAGCGCCATGCCATTGCTTTCTACTGTTTACAATGCGTTCACTCACATTACTTTGCGTCCACTCACAGGCGACCGCGGAAATAATATGTATATGCCGACTGCTATAGCCGCCTTTCATCTTGGCCGTCCATCATGAGGTCCAGCCATGCTTCTTTTCCCTCACCATCTGCCAAACTCCACGTGCTCTTGCGAACAACATGAGTTTTGCCTAAGGAATTATCTAGTCATATATTTCCTTCATCCATATAGGTTTAAACAACTACTTTAGTTTAAACCTAGATCGGTCTCGAATAAAACGAAATCTGGTCTAAAATAATTGCCATTATAAATTAGCCGTCAATCAACTCACAGCAATCTGCTGAGCAAACGCATTCCTACGCTAAGTGTGAACAGACGTAAAGAAAATTTTGCAAATGTTGACAGCAATTCGACAGACACACGTATAAGCATTCTCATTATCCCTACCAATAACACCTCTAGCCAATACTAATTTCCTAAATAAACAAAAACCTCTACCGCGTTTGACCTCGCGATGCTCCGACGAGGGCGAGTAGGGCCAAATCAAATTCGCAGTCTTCTGAGGATCTTGGTAACGATCGGATCTCGGAATAGTAAGGAACACGGATTTCTTCATCGAGCCCGTCCATATTTCGAAACAACCAGCGTTCTCGTTTCAATCGAAGAGAGTCGACCGGGGAAATAAATGCACTCGTGATTATTTCTGATCTTGACCATTTCTAGAGAGTGATTTCGATAAAGTAATAGCACCGAAACTGTGGTCTTTTTCTCCATAAGACAAATAGTAAAAGTAGAAGCAAGATGTTGTGTTAAACGGGTGTTTCGCGAAAGAGACTATAGCTGTCAATTTGCCAGCGAACGATTTCCAACTTTTGCCTATTCCAGAGGGACCGGAGTTCAAAACGGAATATTTATTCCTCTCTTTTTCTGCCGGAGTGCTAGGATAAGCCTTGTAGTACGGTAAGAGTACATGTATGACCTAAGTATTATTTTGTTGTTCTTTTATAATTTCTTCTATATATAAATGAATAAATGTCAATTTAATTGGGAAGTTTGGACATAAAATCAGCCTTCAGTTATTTGTTTGGAATTCTCTCCCTGTTGCACACCCAATCACTTTTGGTAGCATGAAGTAGCAGTTGAGATAAACCCTTCAGTCCAAAGGATGATGGGAACGATCCCACATCAATAAACAGGATTTGCAATTCATTGTTCGAATCTTGGCAGTTTGGAGCCCCCGCGGGCGCTACTATAATATAAATTTGGGAAAACTTTTCTTTTTGCAGCCTTGTTTTCTTTTAAACAATTTTGATTTATTTCAAAATTTCATTTTTTATAACAGATAGAGCCTTATGTAACAAACTGATGGTGGCAGCGGTGGGATAATCTCTCACGCTGTCATCAACCACGTTACTGTGACTTTCGGTTACCCGTTACCTTTTTTCCTTTTTTAAAATTTTTGTCACTCATGTCACATTTCTCTTTTTAATTTTGTTTTGAAATGTAAAGTTTCTTAGAGTTTGCTTCTGTGCTTTGTAGCAGGAAGTCAACACTAGGATTCAACGGCTTGTGCTTTGCAGCAGAGCCACTGAATTATTAAACTTTATTTTTAATTGAAATTAAAACGATGGAAAATTCGCCTTTGTTCTTTTTCTAGCAGAAGGCCACTTTTTGAATTCAATCTTTTGTGCCTAGGGGCAGAAATTTTTAATTCCGATTGCATTTATAATTCCATTTCTTTTCCTTTAATTTTCTTTTGAAAATTAAAGTTTCTCAGAGTTGGCTTCTGTGCTTTGTAGCAGGAAGTCAACTCTAGGATTCAACAGCTTGTGCTTTGCAGCAGAGCCACAGAATTGTTAACTTCATTTTCAGTTAAAATTAAAACTATAAAAAATTTATCTTTCTGCTTTTTCTAGCAGAAGACCTATTTTCGAATTCAACCTTTTGTGCCTAGCGGCAGAAATTTTGAATACCGATTTCGTTTCGGATTTAATTTCCTTTCCTTTTAATTTTCTTTTGAAAATTAAACTTTCTCAGAGTTTGCTTCTGTACTTTGTAGCAGGAAGTCATCTCGAGGATTCAACGACTTGTGCTTTGTAGCAGACCTGCTGAAATGTTAACTTTATCTTCAGTTAAAATTATAACTATAGAAAATTCGTCTTTCTGCTTTTTCTAGCAGAAGACCAATTTTCGAGTTCAACCTTTTGTGCTTAGCGGCAGAAATTTTGAATTCCAATTTCATCCTATTTCTGTTGTTTTGTTCCTTTTCTGCCTCCAGAACTTGTGTATGATCCCATTTCATATGTGCATCCAAATTCTTAATTGCTCCAGCCATTGATAACGCAATTGCTCAGCGTAGGTTCAAGTCACGTGCGGGAAAACGCGTCGGTGACCGACTCGCAGTAAGATTGGCTCAATTGAAGGTATCCCTTCTGGAAATTTCCAAGTCTGGTCCTCGACAAATTTTCACTTTTGTTGTGCCCGAGAATTCAATCCAGCGACTCAAGGCTCAAGGCCTCTACATCGAATTGTTGAGAACCTCAGAATAATTTTCTTCCTTTTTTCATAATGTCCTTGTCAAAGCAGAGGCAAATTTGAAGCTGATCCAGCATAGCAAGTAGAGTGCGTTCCTTTGAGCCTGCCATTGCGAATCCTGTTTAGGTTTGAAACCCGAAGTTCAACCTCGCGAATAAGTCCCAGCTGGTGTTGAGTTCAGATTTCCAAGACTATAATGACTCAGGAATTTCGTGCCGAGTGCGCTTGCAGCAGATATCCTCTTTTCATCCAATCCAGGAGGCCCTCGTGCTGAGATAAATTTGATCGCTCCTAAGGTCCTCGCTAAAAAAAGAAAGGAATTTTAGAAACTTAATTTCAGCTACAAAATTATCAAAACTTAACTATTTTCCAATAATTTTTCTATTGTATCTACTCACCGGCCAGGGAAGTTTAATGCAGCAAAATTCTGATAGAATTAGTTCTACCTGAATTTTAGCGGTTCTTTCCCTCTGTGGATTAAACGTCGAGTCATTGACTCTGTTGTTTCACGTAAAGAGTCAGAATTATTATTCTTCCTTCCAAAGGAGTAGAAAGCCAGAAGAATTCACATTGGAATTCCACTAATTTTAATTTTTCCATAATTCGTTCACGCCAGATCTCAGCGATTTATTGCTCCTCTTGATCCGTGCAGTACTTGAAGTTTTCTAATCCTATGTCCTGTTTAGGGAATCCCGCGGTGACCGAACCAACCTTGTAAAGAAGAAAGCGTTCGAGAAAAAAAAATTATAACGTCACTGTCGTCCCCACGCATTCTGTGATCTATAGATCCCTAGTTTTTCCGATTAAAAAGATAGTTCCAACTGAACGACCTGCACCCAATGTGCAGAACTTAGGACCTATTTAGGAAATAGATTTAGAAGTAGAGGAGGCCCTTGCCCAAAGAAAAAGGGCTTTTGAAGAAGAGAATCACCCCGTGCGTAGGAACAATCCCTCCGTAGTAATTCATTTAAGGATTCAGATATCTGATTGTGCAATCATGGTCTAGGTTTAAGTAAGTTTGTGACAATTTCGAAAAGTGTATTTAAACCTAACCATTGGTACTTCGAGGCCACTGTGAACCTTAGAATGAAACAAACGGAGACGGTCAGCGATTACTACGATCGGGTACATGGTCTACTCAGCGGAGCTGAACACGCGATCGAAGAGAAGAACACCAGGAGTTACAATGAGGGTACTGTTCACGAAATTAAGGTAAGCCAATTGGCTTCATGATAAAGCCAATTGTAAATTGCGCTCTAGATGCTTTTATCAAAGGCCTGCCGGATGAGATGTCCACATTTGTGGACACCAGAAATCCGAGGGACCTTAGCGAAGCCCTAGAAAATGCTCTACATATTGAGGAAAGGCAGATGTAGTCAGAAAAGTTTAGAGCCACTGCCTTTTTATATCACATCTCGCGACCGAATGAAATGATTCCGTAGCGACAGCGCTCTTCGAGCCTATTCACCAAACAGATGGATAGGCCCGATAATAGGGAAGGTAAGAAGACTGTAGACATATCTGCGGCCACAAACCCTGCTATATTGCCTAACGTGCTCTACCCGCCTCCTACAATCCACCAGTTGTAACAGTAACTACAACAGCAGTTGCAGCAACACTTACAACAACAATTTCCATCCATATATCAACCTACACTTTCTCAATACCAGAACCCAGCAAACCATCCATTTGCTCCCTATCCGCCATATGCGATACCACCTCCCCTAAACCAACAATTGCCTTGAAATCCTCAAGGGCAGAACAGTGGACTGGACAGCGCCTTAGAAGCGCCACCCCTCCACGATCCACGTCTCATGGAAGAGTTTAAGCTCCTCCCAGGCTATCCGCTACGACGCGAAGGTGAGCCCGAACCTCCAAGAACCTCCCAAAGAGGTCCATTTCGCGAAGAACTTCGTAAAGTCCTTCGAGCAGGAACCAAGGCAAAATACTCACCAGTAGTCGAAGTAGTTGCCCCCGTGTTCCGGAACTCAAGATCGAGTTTCCTCGTGGATCCCGGATCGGACACAAACTTGATAAAACTATGCGCCCTTCGGCCGGAATTGATACTTGAGGTTAAAAACTCCGTGCTTATAACCGGAATCACCAACCATCCTGTCAAAACGATTGGCACATCGTGTTATCAATCTTACAAACTCCAGTCGAATTCCATGTAGTAAGAAACAGTTTTCCAATCTCGACCGACGGGATCCTAGGTCCACATTATCTAAGGCAACAACAGGCTCAGATTTTGTTCAGGCATAACGCGTTGGTTTTAGTCTCGGATCCCGTCACTCCAATTCCCTTTGCGGATCAAGAGTCACGCGACGCTAAGGCGAAACTTCGGCTCAAACTTCCACCCCAGGAGCTCGTTCCTTTTGAATTCTGCAAATTCCCCGAAGAAGATTCCACGGATTCCGAAGTAGTAAAGGAGTAAGAACGTTGCTTTTTGAAAAACGTGTTTCAAGTTTTTTAAATGAAAAATCGTAAAAAAAGTAGTAAAAATTAAAACTTTGGCATTATAGACGCCTGTGCTCTAGGTATAGGTGTACAGAATATGCCTTTAAAATTTCATAAGGATCGCTTCAGTAGTTTCGGAAATTTTATCAACAGAGTAAAAACGTTGTTCAAGAAAACGAGTTTTCAGTTTTCTAAAATGAAAAATCGTAAAAAAATCTTACCTGCGCATAATCAGCGATGCCTGCACCATACAATACGCCTTTTGCAGTTTCGAAATTTGAAGATTCTTCCAGTTTTTCTTATCTACGCTTCGTTCTGCCCTTTTTGGAAGCATCTGTGCTACGGCAGTTCGCTAACTTGACGCGCGCGACATCGTGCGTGCTTGCGAATGTCAAGGCGATCGGACCGATGATAATACCTGTCAACTCCATAACCTTCAAAACTGGTTCATAACCTTCATTAAAAGTACAGGCTGCTGTTTTGCACGCGATGTCAACAATTTTCCGACCACAGAAGATATGATTCCATATGTTTCCATCGTGAAAACAAACTCTCGTGTACACAGATGTTGCTCCTTCAAATGCCGAAACAAAACTTCCGAAATAGCAAGAGAGCATCAATCCTAGGTTCCTTTTACTTACACAAATGTAGGTGCAGATGTTCAATATTAAGCATAAAGACCTACCAACAGCTGTGGATAAGTGGGGAGATGAGATTTACCAAAGGAGTAGCTGCTCGAACGAGCAAATTCAGGCAAGCGGCTTAGCGGCCGGGCGGGGTAGACGAGCGCGCTTGGGTAGTAAATCTAAATTCACTGAAAAATACAGTTAGACTGCTCGGATCTTAATGAAATTTTCATATAATATTCTGAATATATATACTTTCAAAAAATGAAAAAAAATCGATTTCATGGAATTCACGAAGTACAAAGACCCCTTAAGTGGTTGATGATTAAAGGATTGGTTTACGGACCATTTATGTACTCAATAATTTACTGAAACTGATTAATTGATTATTTAGTTGAATTATTTAATTAAATTATCTACTATTGTTTATCTGACTATTTAGTTAAATTATTCAATTATCATTATTGCTATTTAATTAATTATTTAGTTAGTTAATAATTTCGGTATTTAATTAAATTATTTAGCTAAATTATCTATTATTGTTAATTTGATTGTTTAATTGAATTAGTAAGCTAAATTTCCTACTAGTAGCTAAATTAGCTTAATTTAGCTAAATTTATTGCCATTAATTATTTCGTCTAATTAATTATCTATTTGATTATTTTATTGGATATTTATTATTATTGTTTATTGCGTTATCTATTAATTTGTTTATTTAGTTGTATTATTTAAATAGGGTTGTTGCTACTTAAATAATTATTTGGTTAGCTATTAATTTGGTCATTTAATTGAATTATTTATTTAAGTTACCTACTATTAATAACGTGATTATTTAATTGAATTATTTCATCAAATTATGTAGTTAAGATTATTGCTATTATTTATTTTATTTAGTAAATTATCAATTTTGTTATTTAGTTAGATTATTTGGTTCAATTATTTAATTAGCTATTAATTTGGTTATTTAATTAATTATTAATTTAATTATTAATTTAGTTATTCAGTTGAATTATTTAATTAAAAATTATAGCAAAATTATTTAATTATTTAGATAGCTATTAATTCGGTTATTTAATTGAATTATTTAATTAAAATCATTATTATTTAATTGTTTTAGTTATTTAATTTAATTACTCATTATTACTATTTATTTAGTTAGTTATTAATTTGGTTAATTCATTGGATTATTTAATTAAATTACCCACCATTATTAATTGAGTATTTAATTGAACTATTTCATTGAAGTGTGTAATTAAAAATTACTTTTATTTATTTTATTTAGTTAATTATCAATTTGATTAATTAGTTGGATTATTTGGTTGGATTATTTAGTTGAAATTATTGCCGTTATTTATTTTATTTAGTTAGTTCTTTTATTTCATTGATTTGTTTATTTAAGTGATCAGCCATTAACCCTAACAATTAAAATTCTAAGGGATCTCAATAAAGCAAGAAAAAGAAGAAAAAAAAAGAAGAGAAAACTCATCCTCTGTCTCGCTTATTTAATGCCGTTTTCAGGCGCCGCTCCTCTTTTCAGAAAATCACAATCCCGACACAGAAGCCGCTGGGGAGGCCTTTCGCAATCGACGAAAAATGTCTTCTGCAGTCTCCCCTGTCCTCTCGCTCTCCACTATCGTGAAGAACAGTTGAAAAACGCCGACATTCTCGTTTGACGAAGTCCCGGTTTTCCTTTTTGTTTTTCTTTAGCAAATAAACACTTCTCACTTTCACTCCTCTTCACTGCTATTCCGGGTGTTTCCACTTCACTTTTTCTTTTCTCGCTCTGCACAAACTAGCTACGCGAAACACGGGGTTACCAGTGGGACTAATTTGTGGGTGGCGGGTGGTCGACGACGACAATGGTCAGTCTCCCCACCTTAGACACCTCGCATGTGTCTTCAGGAGCCCGGTGCCTCACTTAGAAAATAATTGGTTTATATCCCTGCCACTCAATTATAAAGCAAAGAACTGCTACAATGAATAAATGAGCCGATACTGGGTCCTTACGTACTACCATGATTGAGAATATGGTCCCCATTGAAAATGTAGACAAATGAAAACGAAAAAGGGATCTCTTTTGGGAATAAAATCCCTTTTCAATTAGGAATCATTGCTGGATCAAATTGATCAATTATCTCTTTAGAAATAAAAAGAAAAGGGAAAATTCGTTAAAAATATAAACTTCACATAAGAACGAACGACGCAAAGTTGCAATTTTACGAAAATTCCCGCGTGCGTACGTTGTTGAAAAATGTTAACATTAAATGTTTCCAACGAAAAGAAAAATTATGTTATATATTATATAAATTATAGTCATAAATATCTATTATTTTTACGAAATGTCCATTCAATATTATTAAAATTAGGTGTTATATATTTATGTATGC
>JBAGKK010038784.1:0-10617 GCA_037177015.1 Euceroptres primus | reverse complement strand
ACTAAGATGAAAATGTTATTAACTATGTATATTTCTTGGTTGCCCACTCATGGTATAACCACGGGCATATGAATAAACAAACAAACAACTTGAAAATCTGCTGCCCACAAAATAAAATTTTAATTCAGTTTGTAAATGGAAAAGATCAGAAGTTTTGAAATTTTAAAAAGTAGACATTTAAAATGAAAACCCTTAGAATTTACCGACTCTACAATGAAATTTAGTTTCAGAAATTTGCAGCATTAAACACACAGAAATTTCAGATTAAATATTTCAATATTTACTGTCTATAAAATAAAATTTTAATTTAGGAATCTTCATCAATCCTCACTATTGTTCAGTATTTTAGCTTTTTTTTATCTTCATCACTGGAACGTTAACAAACTTATATTTTATATACGCGGTGTGTGTGCACTAGTGCCAGTATTCACAGATCGTGCAAGTTTTTGGCCCCCACCATGTGACCCACAAATTTATGCTTTCTTTTTTTATTAACAGATGTTTCAGTTCTTTGATTTCTCGTCCCTTAAATTATCTTTAGCAAGAAATGTAAAACCTCGTTGAAAATAATATAAAATCTGATCAACTTCCTATCTCTTTTAAATTCCTCGACTGTCATTTAAACTCTAGAGAAATTTTTTCAAATATTGTTAACCTTTAGAGTATTTCTTAGAGAAGATCGCTTAGTTCATAATACTTTCACATAAGAATTACTTGACTTTTTTTGCGATTCAGTTTATAAAAATTAGTCAACTTTATTCTACATCTCGTAAATAGTTTTTTATTATTCCTTCAAAGTCATTGAAATATTTTACAACTTTTCTCTCTATTCTTTAAATAATCACCTAAATTTTAAGCGATTAAATTTTTCCGTGTACGCGCAGCACGGCGATTAAACAGATCGGAGCGCAAAGCGTGACGATCAAATATATCGGAGCGCGCCCCCTAAACGTGTCGAAATTTGCTCGAGCGAAGCGAGCCGCATGCGAAGAGCGCGATGAAAATTTGATGGGGCAGTTTTTATTTTTAATTAACAAGAAAATTATAAACCGATGTTGATCACAGTTTTTAAAAGAAAATATGGGTTTTGAGATCGTAAAAGGAGCGTTACGTAACATGTAACATCGTCTTTTAACATACTCTTTCTCCATATAACACGCGATAACACTTGGTCAAACCCCGCGATACGTAAGACTTGAACGGCCCCTGGACAGAACTTTCTTTTAAATTTAAATTTCAAATTTAGGTGAGTGAGTGTTCATTAATTTCCTAAGAAACAAAAAAGCAAATGTGAGAGAGACTTAAATAAAAATAAAATAAATAAATAAAATAAATAAATAAAAATAAATAAAATAAATAAATAAATAAAAATAAAAATAAAATAAATAAAATTTATTTTTTCAAGTTTAAATTTTTTAAGGTTTTCAAACATGTACATATATTACATATTTGAGATTCTCTTCTCATCTATTTCTTAAGCATTATTTTATATTCTGCTTGCAAGCGTTTCAGTAAGATCCTCTATTCCTTAAAGATAACACAATATTTGATTGCGCACTATTTAGCAGTAATTTTAATTTTATGTTTTCTTTAAAATTTTGTTAACAATATTTTTTCGATATCGATTTACAAAGTCTAAACAAAATAAAACAATAGTGGTTGACAGTTACGTGGCGCGGCACGCCTTTTGAAAACGGTACATGATGCATTGGAAAAATCATGAGCAAGTTCCTAACTGTACTTTTACACCTGCTGAAGACATTTGGTACTTCTAGCCATCAGATTAAATCAGTGAAGAAACGATATTTTCATTCTCAATGTTTCATATTTAGAAAATTGTTATAAAAAATATTCAGAAATAAAAATAAAATAGAATAAAATATAAATAAAATAATTGTATTCTACTTGGTTCAGAAATTATGTAGAAGAAGAATCTTTCAAGTTTAAGTCCAGTTCAGAATTATCATACGCCTTTAAAAAGTTAAAATGCACGCAGTGCCTATTTGTACAGGAATTCCGACAAGACGAAGAGACCCCTACCCCCCTTTGTGTTTCCCCTCAGCCAATCGCGTTTGCAAGATTTTCGCTAGTCGTACACAAATTCTGCAAACCTAGACACGGCCTAAAATGAATCACAGAAATTAAACACTTTTTAATTCTTTACATGAAGTATAACTTTTTTCCATTCATATCCATAACCATAAATGTTAACTATTGGTATGCAGAAGAGAACGGGTGCGTTTCGCAAGGACATGACTTTGGTGAAAAATTGAAAAAAAATAGTTTAAACTAAGCTTGACACATTTTGTTTAAGATTATAACATTGAATTACGAATAAAACGATTTCTCTGGTGAAAATACCTGTATTGACCGAGTCAAGTATGTAATTTCAAGCATTATTTTAAAGTAAATACTGTTTATTCAATACGATAAATTTAATTAGAAATCTTTAAATATTTTTTTAAGAAGGTAAAAAACTGATTTCTGTGATTTCAAACATTAAAATTTTGAATAAAAGTTCTTCAAATGAGAAGAATGTTTCTAGAGTGAATATAGCCATTAAATTGCTTTATTTCTTGAAAAGATATAAAGCATGTAGTATGGCCTAGTGGCGCTTAGAAATACTCTTTTGGAGTAGCGCTTACTAAAGTATTAAATTTTAATTTTGAAAAATTGATAGTAGATCCGATTCAACTTTAAAATTCGTTTTTAAACAGCTGAGATGCATGGAAGATATTTTGAGTTTGTATTTTGTTGAAAATATCGCTTCCATATTATACCATTACTTTTTTACTTACTGATGTCGAAAACCTAATTTTAAAGTTTAAAGTCAAAGGCACTCCTGTCAACTTTTTAAAATTGAGATAAAATGATACTGAGCACTATTCCAAAAGATAAAGACTGCAGTGCTCAACGTCATTAGGAGATAGTACGTTACTGGCGACGATCAGGACACAACAGTAAAACTTAGAGGTATCGAAATTATGTATGTCGCTTTGTCTGTCAGTATGCTGTCTTACGAAGGAATCATCAGAACGAGAGTTGAGGTTACTTTATATTATTCTGAAATGTACGAAATAATTT
Source organism: Euceroptres primus (assembly GCA_037177015.1). NCBI lineage: Eukaryota > Metazoa > Arthropoda > Insecta > Hymenoptera > Figitidae > Euceroptres > Euceroptres primus. Next base: position 7,533 of record JBAGKK010038784.1, on the reverse strand, counting down.
TTTTTATGGCGGTATTCGTTTAAACATGGAAAAAGTCAAGAGATCAAAATTGTTCCCTTAAAGAATTTTCATTAAAATGCTTTCATATCTATTTCCAATGTCTCTGATTTTTTGAAAAGAAATTTTTTACGTTATTTCTTCTTTAAATAACATCAAAAGAAGCAAAAGAGCGAAATTGTTTGCCTCATCCGTTTCAGAAAAATTTCCTCTTACTTTCTTTCGATATTTGTCGTTAAAACTTGAATTTCAATTTAATTTTGGTCTACGTTATTATTATATCTATGTTACTATAATTTCCAAAAATATTTTTGATTTATTTTGATTTGAATACTGTTGTTGGAAACTTAGATAGTTGTTCAATTAAATCACCAACGTTTTAAGAACCTACTGTGAATTGTTTTACAAGACACTCTTTTTTCGCTTCACAGAAGCGAGACCATGTATAATGTTCCAATGTATGATGTTTATGAACGAAGCGCAAACAGATAGTTGGGACATAAAATTAGCATAAAAAATAAAATGGTGTTAAAGAAGGAAGGGTTGGACTTAAAAAGTGACATCGAAATCCACGAATTGGCAGCAATATGATCGTGTTTGTAACAGAGTAGTTATTAACATATTTTCGTTTGCGAAAAAACACTCAGCGCGTGTTTTGCAAGATGGTGAGCTTGTTTTTTTCAAATTGTATAAACAACACTTGGATGACATTACTCGCAGTCAATTATAAAAAATAAATAATTGGTAGTTAATTTCAAGTGTCATTTTGGAAGTCTAAAAAAATATAAGTTATTCATATAAAACAAGATTTTTTCGTGATTTTTCTAAAACGAATAGAAATAATTTTTCACTGTAATCGACACCTTGAATGATAATTCAGTGTGTGATGTGCTATATGCGTTATGTGTGATGTGTCAAAGTGCTATATTTACTTCTACTATCATAAATTTAATCCATCAGAAGTGGGTATATGGTAAAGTGAATTGAAAACTATGTTTTAAAGCACATCTTTCAAATAAACAAAACCGTTGGAATAAATATTTAAATTTGTATATGTGCTGTTTATGTTAAAACTTAAATAATAAACTGGAGAAGGAACAGGGGCAAGAAACTAGTTTTGAACTCACTTGTTACTTCCAGGTAGATTCCCTTGACACTGACTTTGGGTTCTGAAGATGAAATTCTTAACGGTGCCTTCTATATAGCCTACTCAGTTCGTGGGGGGAAACCGTTGCGGCAATATCATCCCATCTTTGTCGTGACTTCCAACGGAACAAGCGAATCTTGAAAGACATTTCATCTCGGAATTCTGAAAATCACTTACATTGATTACAGATAAATAATTTTATTTTATTTTGTTCTTTTTGTTTTTTGAATCACCTGGCCTAGCATTTTATAGAAAATAAATATAGCAACAGTAATCGTAAGAAAAAAAGAAAAAAATATTTTCTTATTGAAAAGTATAAAAAAGTCATGGAGAAACCTGAGCATTATTTCTTCTTCAATATCGTGACCCTAATAAAGAATAGCTCTAAAAATACATATGCAATAATTTGGAATGCACAGAGAATAAAAATACTATTGAATCAAAGAAATCTAGATCAGATGCATTAAGCGGCATATACATATCAAATTTAAGTAGAGTGGGGCAAATAGGTTTTTTAAACTTTATGGTCAAGAAAATTTTTGTTCTTTTTTATTTATACAGTCAGTTATAGTACTCAATTTTTAAGAGAAATCAATATTTTTTATTCAGTGACTAAGTACAACTCTGTCAGAAAAACTCATATTTTTCTAGAACAGTACCAAAGTCAAATAGGTGTTTTGGTCCACAGAGCCCTTGTAGTTTAATGTCAGTTCACGTCGTGATTTAGAACATAACACTTCTTACTGAAGGGCTACTTGTGAATTCTTCATGAGTTTAAAATGCTCTGCGTATGTATCTCAAGATTCTCGGTGCCGCTTAGTACAAAAAAAAGCTACCGAGAATGTTTACCTACAACATTCGTGGATATACAACATTCTTTGGATTGTTGCCGTAATTCTTGACCGATCATGTAAAAATTTATATTCCAACTAATCGTGCTAAAAAAAAAATAAGTTTCACCTTGCTTAGAAGTCCGTACCTTGTAAAACTCATGGAAAATGAACAAAATTAGCATTTCAAATCTTTGCCCGCTTTCTGACCGATTTACATGAAAATTTGACAGGATGTGCAAAAAGTGACATTCTTGATATGTGTTCAGGGATTTTTTGATATCTTTAATATTTTTAGAGATATTTACGATTTTATAAAAACTAAAAAAACACATTTTCACATAATAATCAATATCTCTGTGAATAACGAATGTATTGAAAAATCCGTGAAAGTTAATTAGGATTATGATATTCCGCATAAACCAACCAATTTTTATGTAAATCGGTCAAACAGACTAGGCTGTAGGTGTGAGCAAAGACTTGAAATTCTAACTTTGGATGGTTTGCATTAGTGAAAGTCTTACAATTTTGAAGCCTCAGACTTCCCGCTTAAAAAATAAATTAATGACGATATTGAAATAATAATAAAATAAAAAATAATTATAATGAAATAATAATGAAACATCTTCATAAATATTGAAAAATCCTTAAAAATGAGCCAGGAATGTAATATTGCGGATACACTCAGAAAAATGTTTTTTTCATTCAAACAAAATTTGTTTAAATCAAATCAATTATTATGTTGATATGGCGTCAAAGACATTCTTGTTTGATTCAAAGAAATTCTTTATTTGTCCTTATTTATTTGATTTGAATAAATTCTTACTTAGGTCAAATAAACCTTTTGTTTAAATTAAATAAATTTCTTTTTTGCTTTAAACATTTTTTGTTTTAAATGAAGTAAAGATATTGATTTTAAAACTTTATTCAGTTTTATAAATAATTTTAAGTGATGTTTAATCTGGTGGTTAAGAAGTATTAAGTGTAAGACACCACTAATTTTAGACTACCTGTCGGGATTCCCATACTGTAACATGTTTCAGACGCCTTTATATGCAGTAAAATTGCAGTCTTTATTGTGAGAAAGACTACTCTGCGCTCCTAGCGTTTTTCTAAGGAACTATCGTATCTCCATTTTGCGGATTATATTTTTTGTTTTAATCAGACAAATATTTGTATAAACTCAAATGGATTTAATTTAAGCAAATCCTTTATTTAAACCAAAAAATTGTACCAAACAAATTATTTGTTTCAATTAATTTTTTTCATTTATTAAAATAAAATAAATTTTTTGTAATTAAAACAAAAAATTTGTTTATTTTAATGATATGGTATCAGACAAATTCTTTTGTTTGATTTAAACAAACAATTTTTGAATGTATACTATCCAATTTTTATACAAATCGGGACAAAAGACTAGGCTGTAGCAATGAGCAAAGATTTGAAATTCTAATTTCTTACTGTTTCCATCAGTATAAGTTTCATAATTTTAAAGTTATTAGATGAATGGAAAAATATTTAAAAAATTTTAGAATTTTTTAATATTAAAGAAATTAAAGCAGATGAGAGAAATTTGGAAAACTGTTTAAGAAAACTTTATCAAAGAGAATTTATACCAGGTAGAATTAAAACATAAAATATTATTTATTCATTTATTTCGTTTCATTTATTTATTTTTTATTAATTTATTTAATTTCATCATTATTTACTCAAATAATAACACAATTTCAGATGAATTTTGGGATGATGAGAGAGGGGGGGGGGGGTGGAGTAAAGAAAAAAAAAGAAACAGGATTAACTTTTGTCTATAAAATTTAATTCATGACAGCTTATGACTAAAATAAATAAATATTGAAATCGTACAGATTCATTTATTTTATTTAGAACGTCTTAGGAACGTTTGAACACATTAGACTATTGGTCGGATGATATTAATTATTATCAAAAGATTCCAAAAATTTTGAAATCCCAACAAAAACACGACTCATGCAAAAAGTTGGCCAAGTTAAAAGAATCGTCGATTACAATTTGTGAGATAAAAAATATTTTGCTAAGTTAAATATACAACTTTTTTTAAATTGTGACGTTCTATCTAGTGATTCTAATATCTAATTAATCGAACTTGGTCACAAAGTTCTCACAATTTGTGAGATAAAAAATAGTTTGCTAAGTTAAATATACAACTTTTTTTAAATTGTGACGTTCTATCTAGTGAGTCTGATATCTAATTAATCAAACTTGGTCACAAAGTTCTCACAATTTGTGAGATAAAAAATAGTTTGCTAATTAATAGTTAAATTAAAAAAATTAAAAAATTAATTAATAATTAATAGTTTTTTAAATTGTGACGTTCTATCTAGTGAGTCTGATATCTAATTAATCAAACTTGGTCCCTGAAGTTCTTCGATTTAGGTTAGTCTTATAAGAAAACTAATATAGAAAAGAAGACAAGCCAAATTGTAATTAAAATTACAATTTTTTAAGAAATTAAATTGGATTTGGTGATGTGACTCGATTTTCTGACTTGACAGCACTGGCGGTGATCCCTCTTTTCAAGCTGGTCTCGTCTCTGATTCCAACCTTAAAATAACGGAAACCGTTGAGTTGCTGAACTCTTAGGAAAGATTTGGATAGTAACTTTTAGAAATAAGACTTACCGGATTTATCTGATGTTTTGAGTGCGATGGTGGTCAGTAGATTGTTGAATTGGAATGTTTGAATTTGAAAATCTGGGTAGATGGTCCACAAGATTTGAACCTGTTCGGCTCTGAAGAACTTCGGCGTTGAATTATTTGGTGGGACCCGTCTGGCTGAGGTTCCACTGAGGTTTGATAACGCAACAATCAATCAACACTGGTCGATAATAATCCTCTCCAAGTATGAATTTCACTGATATGAATTTGAACAGACTCGCTTTTAAAAACTTCCGGCGCACAGACATTAAGCGTAGGCGGAGTTTTCCGACGTGCTTTTCGAAGACAAAGTATACTTGGTTCAGACTGACAAAGATTTAGAATTGAAAGTTGAAACTTCCGGTTCCCATGAGTGACCTGAGGCACATGGTGAGATCTGGTATTCAAACTGATCCTTGGGAGCTAGACGTGCTGCTTACATCTAAGCCCACGGTAGAGTTTGGGCATTTCGTTAGCATGCACCCTCGATAATAAAATGTTCAAAGCCTATGACCTATGACCTATGATTGGCCGGGCCTCGAGGGGTCCGACCACCGACACTTCCTTGAGTCTGCCGACAAGGGGGATGTGAACCTTAGATGCTGCCGCATGCTACCGATTGCTGCCTGTCGCGAGGGGCTGTTCACTGGGCAATCGACTGTCGTGAATTCCTCTGATTTCCGTTGATTGACAATGAGTGGAAGGGAGACAGAAGTAGAAAAACAATTGAAAAAAAAGAGAGATAGATTGAGATTTCGAGAAATTTTCGATTATGATTTCCGGAGTGAATTTCCGTGTCGTGTAGCAGATAACGAGTCACAGTCACAACAAATACAAATGTTATGGAGTAGAGTATAGTATTGACAATAATAGCCATAATAATAATAATGAGAGTTATAATAATTATAATTATATAATAATAATATAAGTCGCGGGGACGTGACAAAATGAAAAAAAAATATAAAGTAAAATAATTAAAAAATTTAACATGGCAGGATTTAATTTAAATAAAAATATTGTAAATAAAAAAAAGAACTTTGTACGATTTATTAATCATTTAACGTATAAAATCCTGCCAAGTTAAACATTTTTATTATTCGCACGGAGCTCCGTAGGAGGTTTATACATTTTATTAAATAAATTTGACTTAAATCTACAACATACGTGCTAGTGAGGTTGACAGTGGAGTCATCTAGTTATCGGCTGCTGTCTTGTTGAACAGTGGTGGTTGTTTTATTGCTATTATCTTCGGTTCCCCGAGGTTTCCACAAGTTTCAAATTTTTCTCTCCTGGAGATTCGTTCTTTGAGGTCTTTTCTGACCTCGTCGTATCGTAGGCGTTTAGACACTGTCCGATCCTGCATTAGATACATTTTACATAGTTTCTGGTTTCCCCTTCCTCCACTTCCAGTATGCATGAAGCATAATATCTGCATCAGTTTCTGTGTTGAAAACTTCTCTGATACGCCAAAGTAGTGCAGGCAAATGAGAACGGGTGCGAAATCTATAATGTTTAATGTTTTTTGTCTCGTACTCTGTTAAGATATTTAGGAGGATAGTAGCCGTATTTTTATCAACTGGTCGTGAATGGTGTTTTGAGGTGGTTGTTGGGTTGTATGTTTCAGGGCAGCCAAATAAAATTAAATTTTTCTTACGTGCAAGCCTGTCATTGATCTCCTTCATACAACGTGAGAACACTTAGATTTCAGTAGGTTCTTTGCTTATTTCCTGCACCTTTATTTTGAGATCGTTGATCCGCTCTAGCGCCCCGTTTAATTGAGATCCAATAGCGTCAATTTTATTAAATAGCTTTTCGGAGTGACTTATAATTTCACTAGTAATTGCGACCCGTTGGTTTTCAAGAAGGAGTTCTGTCTCCTGGCTGGATTTTTCCCAATGTTTATTTAATAGCAATTCTAGGTCTGTTTTAGTTAGTAGATCTTCTCCTGCCGACTCTGTGTTATTTCTAAACATTGGCGAAGTAGATCGTGATTTATGACCGCAGGATCGCCTGAGGCTCGTTCTTTGACTCGTTACCCCTTTAACACAGCCCGGGTGATAGTGACTTCCACACGCACATAGACAAGAGTCCCCCTATATTTTGAAGCCACATTGCAAACATATGCGTTCACCTACTCCTGATTTGTCCTGCCTTGCTGATGAATAATGTTTAGAATAACTTAACCAGCACTTAAATCCATATTAATTTTCCAAAAGAGGTTATGTGTGTACACAGAATTCGCTTTTTAGCATCACAGCTGCATACTTGAGCAGAATTTTTTTTTAAATTCCTAATGTTTGACATCGGTTCATATGGGAATGAAGGAGACAGTGGAATTATCAAAAAATCTATAATCTGGAAGTAACTTAAAAATTAAGATTTCTTTCCTCCTCCAAGGCAAGTGACAGTAAATGCACTGTTACCTTTTGTAATTGTAGGGAATGCTGCTTTTAAATTGTCAACGCACATGCTGAAACCCTATATAAGAAATGATGCTCTCTTGGACAAAAAAAAGTATTTTTAATTATAGACTTTTGTGCGCCAGAAAGATTTCAAAATAGTATTTGTCAATACAACAGAGCGAAGGCCGCAATGCCCACACCAGTGGGAACGTGCAGCACTCGCCCGAGGACGAACCTTCGGGCGAGTGCTGTGCTTTCACACCAGTGCGGCTTTGCCGCCTTCGCGAACTAGTATCGAACACTATTTTTTGCAACAACTCCATGGAAAGTCCTTCTTCGCGTACCATCTAAAGACACCGAAAGGAGGTTTATGCTAACACGTGCCCGTTGCGCATGCTCGCAGTGCATAGTGGGGCGAAATGAAAAAACGATGTTCAAAATAACCTGTAGGTCCCAATTCTTAATCGATTTTCAATTAATTTTTT
>JBAGKK010038773.1:0-10618 GCA_037177015.1 Euceroptres primus | reverse complement strand
AAATATCGTTATTTAATTTTGTTACAATTAAAAAAAATTTCAGTACGCTCGAAAAAATTCCCTGACTTTGAAAAAAAATCCCTGACATTTCCAAGTTTTTCCAGGTATAAAAAAATTCCCTGACAATACCAGATTTTCCAGGATGAGTAGACACCCTGTATCCTTGTTAGGAATATCCTCTTTTTAAATCATTACCCGCAAAAGTTAATCGAAAAACATATTACAATTAGGGTTCAATAAATCAAAAACAAACAAAGTAATAATTTATCTGGAGATAGAAAGAATTGAAGGAATGTAGTTCTGTTAATACTTTTGTTCTTCCTTCTTTTGGTAAAATTTCGAGAACTATTGAATTTATGTTAAAAAAGTTTAGGATTCATACTATTTTTCGTATACCATTTAAAATGGATTCAATAATGACTTTTTGCAAGGATCCTTTGGATAGGCTTGAAAGGGTTGGTATTGACTACAAGATCACTTGTAATATCTGTAAGATGACTTATGTGGGACAGACTGGTAGAACTCTACTAGGGTGGAGGAACACAAAAATGATGTTCGTTTAGGACGTTGTTATAAGAGTGTTCTTGCCAGATATACTAGGGAATTTTTTAATGTGGAGCATGAGTTTGATTGGGATAATGTTCAAATTTTACATAGTGAAAGTAATGAGAGAAAGAGAAAATTTATGGAAATGTTCTATATCTAAAAACAAAGAGTCATCTATTAATTTAATGACTGATTTGGATAAATTGAACAAGAGTTATGAGTGTTTATGATGGATGGGTGTGTGTAATGGTTTTCTCTTCCGACCCTCATTTGAGTCTTGGGTATCGGCGGGAGAGTTTCGTGCTTTCTGTTGGTTCCAGGTTTCTCAAAGTGCATTTCCTTGACAAGGGTGCTGGGTGAGTGCCGAAATGTCGGAAAATATATTTGTATGTTCCATATTTGCATTTTTCTTTATTGTAATTTGATGGTGGTGGGAAAAAAAGACGAGAGAAATAAAAAAGAGAAGGAAGGGGATTTGATTGGTTGCCTTCTCATTTTTCTTTCCTCTTTTTTTATTTTTGTGGGTTCTTTTTGTTGGGCCTTTTTTTGGTTTTATAAAGAAGAATTTCACGGTGTTTGTCTAAATTGGGTCGGTGGATTCTTGGGTTTTTTTTTTAAGAGTTTACATATTAACTTAATAGAGTTTTAAAATTTTATTTTCGAAATGTAATTTACCTGGTTACTGTCGTCTCCTTGCTCGGGTTCTGTAGACTGAGGTTCAGGTTCCCATTCCTGTTGTGCGTTTTCCATGGAAACATCCGCAAATTCATACTGTTGATTTGGAGTTTCTTCAACAGGTGGATTGTTAACATACAGCGTATCCAAATCGCCAGCTTCGTAATACATTGCCTCGTCCTCCATTCTCTCCAACTGAATTTTAAATAACGAGTAACCAAATTATATTGTGTAGATAGAATTAATGAAATTGAATAAAATTTGTGATTGATTTTCTAAGTTGAGTAAATGTAATTAAATAAGAACCTTTATATATTGAGATTCCTGATATCTGGATTCATGGTTCGTCTTCGCTGTTCTAGAGGAAGGTTTCTTTGGATTAAGAACTGTGTAAACTAAATTATTTTCTGCGTTTTTCACGATCTCATCCTGACTTTCGTTGCCAACGTTGCTTAAATTATGATCGTAGTCAACTTCTGATCTCGAATTTTCTGCCTGTATGTGATTAGCTGAAAGATTGATAGAATAGAAGAATTAATCAAGAATATTTATCAATTCAACACAAGAGAAATACCGTTTTTAATTGCACCTACTTGCTTGCTCCAATTCCTCGTCCTCCCAATCTTCCTCGACGTGATAGGCTGAAATATGTGCAGGATCTGATTTAGATAATCCATTACCAATTCGACTGTTCTCATTTTTGCTAGAGTCAGGTTGACCATTTTCAATGAAATTGTCTTTTATAAACTCTTCGAGTCTTGCCTTATTGCTAGAGTTCAGTCTATGTGCATTTTCCTGTCCCATCTGTCGAAATTCTTCCAAGTATTCTTCTTCCATCATTTCTTCTTCTTCCTCCGCCCCTTGGCGATCTTGTTTTTCAACGGATGATTGTTTCTGCTCAGATTGAACTTCATGTTGTTCATATTCTTGCTGTTCCTCTTCTACTTCTTCCTCCTCTTCCACTATCTCTTCAATAATCTCTACGATTTCCTCGACTTCAGCATCTTCAGAAATTTCTGCATCTTGAGATTCGAAAATCACCTCTTCACCCTCAATCACTTGTTCTAATATTTCTGTCACGGTTTTGCCACCGATTTCTGTCTTGGCATTCATTTTCAGTAATATTGGTCGTGATAATTAGTTTCTGAGATATATTTTCATACCATTTTATTCTAGCGAGATACACCTGTAACATTTTTAAAGTTTCTGCTGAATCTTTTGGTAAATGCAACATGATTCTTCTATTTGTATAAATTATTGAAAATTTCACATCTTCGTATATAAATTTAAATAACAGGTCAAAATAATTTTTCTATCAGTGAATATTTAGTGCAATTTTCAATCTCTAAGTGAGAATAATTGCTCCAATTTGAAAACACCAAAATTGTTTCAAATGCCCTAAAACACTCTAAATGGGATCAAATTCTGTCTGATTCCAAAATGCCGTCAGTGTGTACTTAATTAAATCGCCTTTTAGGAATTCGAATAAATAGAATAATAAACATCTCGAAAATATTCTAAACTAAACCAAATAGCAATTTCTGAACGGTAAATTTTGCTCCAAATTGCCAGAAAGTGAAATCTGCGATTAGGTTATTCAGCAGATGTTTCACTCAATGAATTCTATATATCTGATAAAGTAAAATAAATACATAAATTACTAATATAATAACAATTTTGATAACAATCGGAATATTCCTTTGTGATTACAATAATTATTTGTATTGCAAAAACAACATAAAAATATAAACCAAATAAAATAGGCTTGCTTTGAAGGCTGGATAATTGAAAGAATTATAAGAATCCTACCTTGTGCGCAAATCGCACAACTGCGACAAAAATTGCAAAATTGCTGTAAATCTAAAACTACTCAAATTTGAACTCAAATTTTGCTCTACTACGAACAAACTACGAATATTTTTATTTCCGAGTAGACGATGCAACAGTCGGTATGCAAATAACTAGTATTTATCAACGGATCGTCAAAATGGCTACGAATCTAGGCCCCTCGCAGTTCTCAAAATTGAAAACTAATTAAATGTATTATAATTATCAAGTAGATTATGATTGTATGGATTTAGACGAACCGTTTGTTGTCTTTTGAAATGGGATAAGTACGAAAAGGGAAAAAGCGAAGCCGCAGCAACCAACAAATGATTTTTACTCGGTCGATACAACGCGCTCGTTTCTTCTTTCTCTTCACTGTGTTTCCTCACCGACTGACGCCACATTAGATTCACATACACATAAAGCTGTGATTGTGTATTTTAATTAAATATGGTGACTATCAAACTTCCGGTTTTTTGGTTTGCGGGGGCTTTAAAATTTTAGAGATGATCAACTTGTTTTGACCTATTTTCTTGTACTGTGATGACTTTTTATAATATATAATGTAAGGAAAGTATGAATTACTATTTATGTTTTACAATTTTCTAAAGAAAACCGCATGAAACTAATTCTATTTGAAATTTCATTGGGAGTTTTATTTTCTAAAATTCATTTGTTGGCGCTAGTGTCGATATTAAAAACTTAGGTTATGTAAAAATTTAATTTTCAGAATTTCTATATCCTTTACCTTTTTATTAGTCCGAAATATTTGTGGAAACCGTTAAATACAAAATTGTATACTCATTTTGTTTCAATAACTCTTTTCATATGTTGCAAACAATTAAAACTGCTTTTAATTAAAATTAAATTTAAATTTCACGCATTCTACCCTAACGACATCTAGAACCACCTATTCTGCCATCTTCAGTTTTTTTCTCGAACAAGACGCAGAAAACCGGAAACTTCGATTGTTACTTCATTTGCCGCCAAACCGTCATAGTATTCCCGCGAATTAATTGTTTATCTGTAAAATTATTCTTTGTAAATACTCTAAAAGCACAAAAATCGGCGGCCAGTAAAGCCTTCTGTTATCGAAACTCAACAGAGAACATCTCTCTTGAATCAATTTCGAAGTTTAAAGAAACAGCTTATTTATTGTTTGATTAACAAATTATCATGGCTAAAGTACAGTTGGCGAATGTAGCTGTTTTAGACAATCCGTCGCCGTTTCTGAATCCTTTTCAATTTGAGGTCACTTTTGAATGCATCGAGGAACTCAAAGAAGGTAATTTTAGTTTATAAAAATCCGCGGCCTTTTATAATTTTTCATGTCTCTTTAAAAAGTTTTGATGGTAAGTGACGATTTTGAGAGGTTATTGTTGTACAGTGGTAACGCCATGCGATTTTCATGAGTACGTCATTTTCAGATCTGGAATGGAAGATGATTTATGTTGGGAGTGCAGAATCCGAAGAATTCGATCAGGTGCTCGATACCATCTACGTTGGTCCTATTCCTGAAGGAAGGCATATGTTCGTCTTTCAAGTAAGAACTTTAAATATTTTAGGTTTCATACCCGTTTTTATTCAAAGCTACATATATTTTCTCCTTTAGAGCTTTTAATTGATTCAATCGATAAAATAATTTTTCATATACCACTCTCTTTATTAGCACTTCGATAGATTCTAAACTTGACAGTTTTGCCCAATGAAAATTCATGACATCCATTATTCTTTTTCAATTGAAGAATTGCATCGAGTTCAAAAATATGTCTTTCTCGAAATTGGATTTTATCCAAGTTATTTTTATACAAACTGTTTAGATATGGGTCATTCCAAAGATTTTTTAAAAATTTCAGCCAAAATTCTACGCGACCATGACAGCGATTTATCTGACGATTTTTTCCTAATAGTAGGTGCTCGAAAACGAAACATTAGATTTTTCAAATTAAAACTTTCTGAGAAACTTTTTTTTGAAATTTGAGTTTTTCGTGAGTTATGCGTTTCTCTTCAAACCTTCAAAAAAATGTAATTTATAACCGATTTTAGTGTTTAATGGCTGAATTTATTCGTTTCAGAGAGTAGTTTTAGGAAAAATATTTACCTCACACGCATGTTAAACAATGCAAGCTGGGGCCGTTTTCAAAATTGTCTATAAATTCACTCAATTTCACAAAAATTCAAAGAGCTGACAATCTATAATTTTATAGTTAAGCGATCTCGCTTTTGGATTAAATTATAAGGTATAGTATACTTAATGAAAATTTTATGGAAATAATTCTTGTGAAGCCATTGGTTAGCTCTGATTTATAAATATTTATAAGGCTAAAAAAGATATTTTTGATCAAATTTGCCATTTTCACATCGACTTAACAGCTTTAGTCCTAATTTTATATATGGTTATTGTATGTAAATTTACACATTCAACCTTGTACAAATATATCTATCTATATCTATCTTTAAAATGAATTTTTTTTGGCGTGAAACGATTTTTTTTCACCAAGATATTAAAGTTTAAAGTTATGAGCTTTTGACAGAATTTTATACATCAACTTCAATTCTTGGCTAGGAAACATAATCTAAAAATTTTGTATTTCCCACGGATAATCTTTAGGATCTTAGCTTTCATTTAATCCATTAAAAATTCCTAAATCCTAAATGAATTAATATTTCGAGAACCCGTGATGATTTTTTAATATTTGATGGATTAAATGAAAGCTAAGATCTTATAAATTCTTACTGGGAATGATTTGATTAACTTCAAGTCTGATATCTAGTATAAAATTCTGTCAGCAGTTCATAACTTTAAACTTAAATATATTGGCGGAAAAAAATCGTTTCACGGCAAACAAAAATTCATTTCAAAGGTAATGAATGGTCCTTTATGTTTACGTTGACTTTAATGTTCAAAAGCTTACTCTCTTAGTAAAATGACTTTACGAATACGGCCAAAATAGTCATTTTTGACAGCTTTAACTTAATTTAACTTGAAATTCTGAAGTGATGGGCAAATTCTGAGGTCAGGTTCGGATTCGGAGCATAAAATTACATAAGAAACCACTCTCGATTCGAAAAAAAGATTAAAAAAAAAAGTCAAAAGCCCTTATTTCGTAGCCTTGTGTTATTTGCAAAAAAAAAACTGTTGGGTAAATTGCCTTTATTCTTTTAAAATTATATTTATTAACGCATACGCATTCTATCGATTCAGATAAAAAAAAATTATAATTTGCTATTATCTGGAATTTATTTCTAAACTTTCTTCACGAAAAAAATACAAAAAAACGCCAAAAGTCAAAAAATTTTAAACTCAAAATTGATTTTTTTAGAAAACTATTGATTGTAGAGAAAAATGTTTTACACAAAATATTTGTGCTTTTTCAAGGTCTTCAAGCCTGTCATAAAAGTGCATTATGAAGAGTCAACACCTTTCTCGTTAAATTAGAAAAACTGCAAGGGACTTTTTTTCATCGTAAAAATTAGTGTCACTCATAAACTGACCACATGAAAAAATGCTTTCCAGAAAAAATGGGTAATTTATTGAAATCTACACTTTTTGAGTGTTTTTTTTTTTTTTTTGAAATGAAAGAAAATTTTTCTCTGAAATGCATACTTTTCAAAAGGCATAGGACTGAAATTATGAAAAATCAGAGTGCTTTTCATTTATCGCTAATTTTATCGAAAAATAATGATTTCTCTAAAAATGTTATTTACAAAAAAGTGGTATTTTTATAAAATACACAATTTCTCTTCAGAATATTTTTCTATAAAAGCAATATTTTTCGAAATAAATCATAAAAACCGTGAAAATAGAGGGCACTTCAAAAATTCACTAAACCTCAGAAATTAAAATGCACAGAAAAGTTCTGAGGATTTTTTGTACAAGGTTGAATGTATAAATTTACATATAATATTCATATATAAATGTAGGAGCTCTAGCTATTAAGTTGATGTGAAAATGGCAAATTTGATCAAAAATAACTTTTTTAGCCTTATAAATATTTATATCAGAGATAACCAATGGCTTCACTAGAATTATTTCCATGAAGTATAATGTACCATATAATTTCATGCAAAAGCAGGATCGCTTAACTGCAAGAAACTTTTTTTTTCTTCGTAAAAATTAGTGTCACTTTTAAACTATCGACCACATGAAAAAATGTTTTATCGAAAATGATTTTATCGAAAAATAATTATTTCTCCAAAAAATGTAGTTTACAAAAAAGTTATATTTTCCAAAATAAATCATGTAAACCGCGAAAATAAAGGTACACTCGTCGCGCGTCTATATTCCGCTCCTCAACTAGCCGGCTTCAAGATTCTTCACGCTCGACTGCTTCTGTCGCGACGGCGCCATCGCTCGAACAGATAGGACCGACAGAAGTTGTTTATATCGCGACTCTCAGCGCATTTTCTTTTGTACGTTCAGAGACTACATATGCGGTCCTGAGTGTTGACATAAGAGTGATCGCTCGACACTTTAAATCCGGTGATTTATAACGCCCGGGAACTCGCCGTCTACCCCCGAATCCGGCCAGTTTACGCGCGACGAGTGTAATTTCAAAAATTCACTGTATCTCAGAAATTAAAATGCACAAAAAAGCATCTGAGGCATCTTCAACAAGGTTGTTTGTGGAAATTTGCATGTAATAATCATATATAAAATTAGGGCTATAGCTGTTAAGTCGATGTGAAAATGGCAAATTTGATCAAAATTATCTTTTTGAGCCTTATAAATATTTATATCAGAAATAACCAATGGCTTGACAAGAATTATTTCTATGAAATTTTCATTAAGTACAATGTACCTTATAATTTAATTCAAAAGCGAGATCGCTTAACTTGAAAATTACAAATTGTCAGCTTTTTGAATTTTTGTGAAATTTAGTGAATTTATAGACAATTTTGAAAACGGCTGTAGCTTGCATTTTTAGAAATGCGAGTAAGGTAAATATTTTTTCTAAAACTACTCTTTGAAACGGATAAAGTCAGTCGTTAAAAATTAAAATCGTTTATGAATTACATTTTTTATGCAGGTTTGAAAAGAAACGCAAAATTCATGAAAAACTCAATTAAAAAAAAAATTCGAAAGTTTTGAATCCAAAAATCTAATACACTGGAGCCCCGGTTTACCAGGGGTTTCGGGGATCTCCTGACTGGCCTTCGGGTAAACCGGGGTCCTCTCAAACGTAAACAAGTCAGGGTCGTATGAACTATTTTTGTTTGATTTTTGTCACGAGTGAAAAATATTTTTTAAATATAAGTTTAATTTACGTTTACTTTAATTTTAAGTTTTATTTAGTTATTATTTATGAATTATTATATATAACGCATAACCAAAACACTGAAAACGAACTGACGGAATTATCCGCTGAGACTACTGCGCGCTTTGTGCAACTCCGCAGAACTCCGAGCTCAGCTTTCTCGTCCCCTTGGACTCCTCACCTTCGGCGAGAATTTCTGGAACTGGTGTACCGGTGGTAAATAAACCGGGGCTCGAGTGTTTCGCGGTTTTTGGGCACCTGCTATTAGGAAAAAATCGCCAGCTAAATCGCTGTCATGGTTGCGCATCCGATTTTTAAAGAAACCTTTGGAATGACCCATATATTTTGTTTCTCCATTAGTTTTTGGTAAATAACCAAACTTTTAAAGTAAATTATTGTTTAGAAAAATTAAAGACTATAAAAAAGGATTATGGATGAAAATTTGTCTTCTTTCGTAGGCAGATCCCCCAAACGTGAGTCGGATTCCAGTGAATGATGCTCTTGGTGTTACGGTCGTTCTCCTGACTTGTTCGTATCGAGGTCATGAGTTCGTTCGAGTGGGTTATTTTATTAACAACGAGTATACCGATGCAGAGTTGAGAGAGAATCCACCTCCACAGCCCCAATTCGACAAGGTGCAAAGGAACATCCTCGGGGACAAACCCCGCGTTACTAGATTTAAAATAAACTGGGACGACAGCACAAGTCCCACCACAAGCACTGTTGCTGATGCGATGGAAGCTCAAGTAGACGAGGAGACAACTGAAGACGTGCCCTCTACATCCTTATGTTTCACAGAAAACACACAAAACAGCATGGAAGTGATGTGAACCCCAGGCATTATTTTCAGCAGCACTACATGAGTTTAAACTCTGCTTGGAATGGACACTTGATTCTTTAAAACCAGAATCTATCGTCGAGAAGAAAACTTAGCTTCCCATGTTTTTTTTTTTTTTTTTGTTTCTTCGCCAAAGGCAACTTTATACCCTTGTGAGTCTCGTGTGCTCGAAAATTAGTTCAGTACGATACTACGATGAGATCGATTAGCCAACTCATTAAAATCATTAAGTTATTTAATTACATGTGCATAAATTCGTTCTTCGACTTCGATCTCTCGCGTCCTAACTTCCAATGCTGTGGATAATAGTTCTAATTTTAAATCGCAAGTTTATGTTTCGAGAATCCACAAGAAAGTTGAATTCTTCATTGAACGTTTTACTTTGAATCGTATTATTTTGTTCAATAAAACTGTACGTAGAGTAAGTCTAGATACTGTTCCGCCAACGTGTACATAAATATTATAGAGTTACTAAGACGCGGTAATTACATGTTTTCTATTTAGATAAAAAGAAGCCTTATTTTTCATATCCCGCACCTAGAATTTAGAAAACATTTTTCCCGGTTTCAGGATGTCAATTAAAAAGCGGAAGATATAAGAACAAGAAAATAAAAATAAGGAACAAAGTTCCTAATGCGAAAATTAGAAATTAAATATATTTTGATTTTAGATATGAACCATGTTGGAATGTAAAGGCTTTTGAATTAAAATTTTTAATTGCATGCTTTCTAGTAAAGAAAAAAAGTTCGATTTATGTAGAAACATTTATTGTACACGAATCATTTACAATTTTATAAAGGTAACGAAAGGCATGTGATTAGCAACAGCATTTGTAACGATTGAATTTTCTGTTATATTAACAGATATGCACTATCCTGAATCAGCCATATGTGTTCATTGGGTTAGACTTTTTTTAGAACTCCATGCTTGGTAGGAAACTTTAATCAGGGTGTCTAGCGTCCTGGAAATCCTTGAAAACCTGGAAAAGTCCTTGAATTTTTTTACCTCGAAAAGTCCTTGAATTTCACTCATAGTCCTGGAATTCTTATCACTATTTTTCTTCCATATCAGATGGTAAGGATGGAAACTCTAAATTTGAATAAGTAGTTTTCTTCAAATGACAAGCTTGCTACATCAGATCAGAGAATTCTGGAGAAAGTCAGGAAATTCTGGAAATTCAGGGAATTTTAAAATGGTCAGGGAAAAATTTCAAAGAGTCAGGGAATTTTGTAATTCAACATATGATAATTTTATCTCAATAGTTATAATTTAACAATTGTTATAATTACATAATTATAATATTACAAAATCAGGGATCATAGTTAGTCCCTATTTCCCTTTTTTCCCCATTTCCCCTTTTATTCTGCAAATCTTCTAAAATCACTTTTTATAGTTTCATTTCTTTTTCTACCTTTTTTCTCTTTTTATATTCAAATTTCCGAATAATTTTCCAAGAATTATGAGAAATAGAAAC